>JAMKCH010063944.1:0-41597 GCA_023653785.1 Ophioderma brevispina
CAACTGTGTTACCCACTTGCTTACAGCGTAGTTGTACTCCCAATATAGTTCCTGAATCGACAGAAAGCTGAAGGCTGCAATCCCAAATTGGTAGCCCTGTTCAAGTGGTCTTTGAAATCATTACAATTAACAGGTACCTTTTCCAAATAAAGGTGTCATCAGAGCTTGTGGACATTCACACGAAAACATGGACCAAGAACCAGTCTCAGACCAAATAAAATTGTTGATAAGTGTGTCGATTTCATCAACTGCAAACAAGTGAAATAGAGTTAATGTGCCTGCAAACCAGGTGTGGGTGATTGAGTTGTGAAGGATGTGAAATTGTACTTACTGTGTAGCTCAAGAATTCACATTACACTGTATGTAAAATAATAATTACAATGTCACATGGTGATAGATGTAAGTTGATAATAATTCCAATATGAACTAACAAAATTTTGGACAAATAGCCCAATAAAATTGATTTTAATTCGAAGATTTGTAAGGCCTGAATTAATAATAAAAAAGACAACCTCATTTGCCATTGTAATCTGTCTGATGCTAAATAGGGAATTTTGTTATTTTTTTTAAAGGGTGGACAGTGGCCATTTCGAAGAGTCAATGGTGTCTCAAAATTTACAACAACCATCTTAATGTATTTCTTAGGCTACAATTAATAACATATACACAATATTTGGCATTGGCCGGTGGCTAACAGAGATATGTACTTTTACATGGTGGATGGTGTGCCATATTTGATTTAGGAGGTCAAGATGATATCTGAAATTCAGAAACCCCATTTAAAATGGATTTGCTTGCCTAAAATGAGTAGAATTGACATATTATTGTCCGTTTCGCCCCTCGGGTACCAGGAGATAACAAGAATTTATACTTTCAACATGCGGATGGCGCCATATGGCGTTTAAGAGGTCAATATGTATCTCAACTTCAAAACAATTTATGGATGGTTATGCTAGGAATTACGATAAGGAATGACATCTTGTTTGTTCCTTTAGCTCATTATTGCCCGAAGATATGAGGATTATGTATTGTCAAATGGCGGGTGGACGGCCCATTGGTTTTGTCATAGTTTGAACACTTCTGGGACTTCGATTTAGTGCAACTTTTGATATATTGTTAAAAATGATCTTCAACATATCAGAAAATCCAAAAAAACATATGTTGCAATTTTTGGTCATGGCATCTTGACTTTACTACCGTACTAATTGCCAATAGAAAATAGAATTATTATTGCTGCTGTCAATCTGCTATAGAAACTAGAAAAGGGTCATAGAATGGAAAGTTTTGTACAGTGAGTCCAAAAAATAAACTTTTTGTTTTGTTTTATTCATAATAATAGATCTTGGTCAGGTTATGTAATTAAAAATATAATCTATAGTTTGCATATCTGTGGATACTATATAGTTTAATAGTTAAAGGCAAAACGGCTCAACGTAATCCTGGAAATTTTTAGCGCTGCTCCTATTTCGTCAAAACTGGTATTATCCTTTGGTGATCTTAAACCTGAAACCTTGCATTATGTAACAATGTGTACTTTTCATGACTAAGATGACCACCCCTATAAACTGTGTAGACCTTCAACATCTTTTGCTCTAGAAATGTACAATGAAAGTACAAATTTGCAAAAATGATAATACTGGGAGTTAATCCTCAAACCAATTTGACACTATTTTACAGCAATCGGTTTCAATTCTTAGCCCCAGCGATCACTGAAACAGTCTAGCCCCTTATAGACTATCGAACTATTCAGCTGTAGATATATGGCCAATAGCTATCGAACTATTGCCCGTAGATAAGCCGATAGCTATCGAACATTGCTGTAGATATCATGGACAATAGCTATACGAATATTGCCGTGCATAAGGCAAGATCTATCGAACTATATGCCGTAGATTAGGCAAGAGCTATCAGAACTATTGCCCGTAAGGCAAAAATCTAGCGAACTATTGCCCAGATAGAAGGCGAACTCGTTTTAATCCTTGTTACATGGTCAATACGTTGGCGTACAAATCAACTAAAGTATCACTTGACAATTTACCCATTGTTTCCATCCTCTTTTCCATGTTCCACACTTTTAATATGGTGATTTTTATGTTATTCTAGTTGTTTCTAAGAATGATTTCGCACAACGTTTCTTTCTATTGACCCCATTAGTTGGGGTTAAGCCTCAATTGTTATTAATTCTACTATAGTGTTTTCTATAGTGTTTTGCCGAAGTTCTTGGGAATCCACAAAATAACCTAAGCCGAATTCAATTGATTCTAATAACCACTTCGTTTTTTGTTCCGTGAGGCGGATACAAGTGGGTTTAATTAATTTACCTATCCTAAAAGATGACATATTGAACCCAAATGTAATATGATTATCCTAAAACTAAATAATGGACGATATGTAAAGTAACACTAATCTTTCCCTCCTTTCTATAGGGTTGGAAGTGACCCATGGCGTTTTTACTTCCAAGAGCAGATACTCCTCCCCAATATCGTCATCTATTCAGCTGAGGTACACAGGATTACGGCTGACGAAACGCTTCGTCGTTAAGCACATGCTCCATGGCAAGAGGAGTTAACAAGCCGTGGATGCATCTCAAATAAACGACAACCGACATATGATCGGAACCGATCGCACCCAGATCATTGCACACCAACACAATGAGGGGTGACGAAGGCCACGAGTTCGCCGGCCACGATATTGTAAAAACGATCTCACAAAACCTGAAGTCGAAGAATTTTCACAGAATCTTCCGATTGAAGCATGTAGTGGAGAAACGATACTTTGCGACATCTTCCAATTCCGGATCTCCGAAAAGTCTTCGAAAAAACGCAAGTTTGGCACTGCGGGCACTCAGCGTTTAGTACTAAGAGAACATGCTGCTGACATTGCTGCCAAGAAGAATAATGAAGGACCCTGATGAAAAGGATGCGGCAAGCCATTACTATGGTAACTCGATGGAGTTAAGCAATCGCAAGAAGACAAGGGAGCAAGATTCTGTCTTCCTTAGCAATTATGCATTGCCTAGTGAACCCGAGTAGAAGAAGAAACTCTGCAGCATGAAATTCAAAAGCGTCTTTCAGATCCAACCCATCATCGACAAGTTGAAGAACACCGCGTACACGTCAAACGCTTTGATCAGGCCATTCATATCACACCAAACATCGGATAATTTGGTTAGGCCGTTTGATGGCAAAGAGAGAAGTGCGAAGACCTGGAACCAGAAGCCGAAGAAGCATTGACAAAGTCAAACTTGATCCGCGTCCTCCCACATACCCACTTGCCCTATAGAGGTCTCCAAGCCAAACGAACGACGGATTTGCACAATTGCAACGACGCGGGTCACGGAACATGGGCATTTGCCTCTCCATTTCGTTCACAAACAACGGGAGACAACGCTCACCGTTCCATCAGCTAACTTGTGCTCGTTGCTACCGTTCCACATCTTTCCAATGATCTTCTTATTCGCAAGCATGCCCACTAATGGTAGGAATCAAGCACGTAACGCTCTGTAAGACATAAACCATGATAAGAAGTCCATGATCCTTGGTATGAAACGATCCCTAACTCGATTCTAGAATAAATCCTGAAATAACAAAAAAAAAAAATGAAATGTGATTTCGATCCAATGCCAATGTTAATTACTATACCACCTTCATTATTGTCTCTAGTTTTCGTGTATCAGAGTCGAACCTTTTCAATTAGGTGCAAAGCTTTATAGACGCACCAGTAACGAGTTAATGTAACATTAATATACAAACACCTACAATCCACACGAAAAAATAGGTCAAAAAACTTTTTGCAGTATATATTCAACTATCTCCATTTTTCCAAATGAGCTCGAGTCATTGTTCATTTGAAAGTAGCAGGTCCTTCTTTTTTCCATATCCTTTCCCCACCCCCCCATCAATCAATTTGGTGGACCTGGCGAAGCTGTACAAATGACACGGATTAACAGTTATTGGGGGAGAGGGGGTCACCTTTTCAATTAATCGGTCAAAGTGACCCAACCTTTTTTTCGAGGATTGTGAAGCTGCAGAGTACTGCCGGAATTAGCCAACCATATGGTTTAGAAGAAGAGGTAAATGTGTGATATATTGAACTGGTGATCGCATTATGTTTTTTGTAAGAACTCCACTTCGGCCCTCGTTTCTTAACACATTAACTGCAATAAAGGGGGGGGGTTCCTAGGTACACAACTTTAGTTTTTCAGCCCGCGATTTTTAACGCTGCCATATATTTGGTTTATCTTTTTGTATTTGTCTAACTTTTAGTTGCGCTATTGGTGCACAAAAATCAAATCCATCGCGTCGTTTTTGGCGTTAATTAGGTTGGGTATACACTAGGAGCCCCCCCCCCTTATGCACTAACGGAAGTGCCCTCACAAAAATGAAAAATCTTATTAAGTCTCTGTGATTCTGATTCATATGCATACACCTAGTGACAATAAATCAAAGTAAATCATTAATTTAAAATCTGCAAAGTATAGTAGGCATTGGAGCCATTATATTTCTACATACATCATGTATCGATTTACTGTAGACCCTATGTACTTATTACAAGTAACCCCTAAAAAATATAAATGGCACTGAGACCATTATGTTTTGTGCTTTATATGGCTAAATTAGTTCATCTCTTCACCAATATTAAAAAGCAATCAATCAGAGCAGTCTAGGGGACGCAATGTCGTAGAAAAACTGCGAAACAAATTAGTGTCTTTTTGCACATTTGACGCGAAATTAAAATTCAATGTTTGCCCCCTAATTTTTTTAACTGAACAAACTTCTTGAGTTTTTATTTCTTTATTGTTGATGTCTTTGAGCCTTCTAACATGTGGTTGGTTTCATCTACAACAATCCTTTTGGAAAGTGTTTATATTAGGGGAGGGTCCCCTAGGAAACCCCCTACCCCCCCGTTATGCCTAACGAATGGCAAACCCCTTATGCAGTTAGTGTTAACCATTATAGCAGGGCCATTTTGCCGAAGAAGACGAGTTTCTTCCCCTGAAATTAATGGTATCGCCGGTTCAATTTGTCGTAGAGAGCTATAACCGAATTCACGAGATCTGAGAGAGTTTCCCGAACAGTGTCGCAACTTGTGCACGGACTCTCTCATGAAATGTAATACGAGTGAAGTTTACTCTCAGCTAAAGACTGTCGGAGTGACCCATCCAAATTGTAAATAAATCGATTATACACATGATTTTCTAGTTATTATTTTTCCTTTATATTAGGATGGGTCACTCGCTTTTATTTTTGAGAGGCCTTTCATACCCTTCGCATTTTGAGAGTAAGACCTAATTACCTTGAGCTTGTATAGCGAGCTATATTGGGTCAGTGCTGAAAAACAAATGGTGCCACAGTGTCAGAACTTTATCAGATCGGACTATTGATAATTCAAGCGACATCTTATCCAAAATCATACCTTTCATTCTCATTCCTTAAGCAGATTTACAATTCAGTGAGAAAAACCAACACCTGTTGTTGCGCAAAGAACATACACCATAGGTCAGCTGGATCTTGAGAAACGGTAGACAACATTTAGACCTGGGTCGATCTGACCCGACTAACCAGGGTTATCCAACATGAGTGGACATTTTCCTTCCCACAACTCTAAATGGTGCTGTAGCGGGTGCGAAAATGCCCACTGGATGGGCTGGAATCCCCATGAGGAATTTCATCTCATCCAGTACATTTAACTTTCACAGTATTTGAAATAAAAAAGTCCACTCATGTAGACTAAGCGTGAGATTAAATACTGTACTTAATACTTGACTCTCGCTAATCAAAACGGTTGCATCAATCAATGATGTTGCGCCATTTTCATTTTCAATGAAAAGCGGACATTTGCGAGATAGGACTCAAACAACATTGACTTGAATGACGATGTTCATAAGAAATATACAACTATCGAGGAGTCAATAAACATTTAAAAAAGATTTTAAAGTCCCATTTCAAGCAAAAAAACATCTGGTTATGTCATTGGGCATGATAGTGAGGTGGAAGAAAAGGAAACTAATGCCACAATCAAAAAAAAGTTAATTTGATATCCTTAGTTATCAATATCATACAATCTATTATCAAATGTGTATTACACAAAATGTGCATTGGCCCGACAAATGTATCCTTTGATATGGTTGTACGCGAAACATAACAAAAAAATAAAAAAAAAAAAAAAAAAAAAAAAAAAAAAAAAAAAACAAATGAAAGAAAAAAAATCAAAAAAACAAAAAACTAATAACAAAAAATAATCACAAACCTAGAAAACAAACTCACCAAAAACAACTACAAAAAACTCACCCAAACCCAAACTGACACAAAACCCCTCCCCAAACCCCACCAACCACCACCAACCCCCAAAACAACACACCCAAACTAAAAACACAAACAAACCCAAACAAGCGACCCCAAACACCCCACCCCCCCCACCCCCAACAACAAAAAACAAAAAAAAAATAAAAAAAATAAAAAGAAAAAAAACAAAAAAAAAGCACAAAAAAAAAAATAAAATAAATAAAACAAAAAAAAAACAAAAAAAAAAAAATTCAAATAATCAACAAAACAAATACTAAAGAAAAAATCAAAAAGAAAATTAAGTGCAAAAAGAACAAAACAATAATCAAAAACATCAAAGAACGAAGCGTCGTCACACAAAAAAAACAAAAAATAAAGAGCGAAATAAAAAAGAAAAAAAATCAACACAAAATAGCAACAGAAAAAAAAAACAAGCCTCAACAAAAAAAAAACTAGCAATATGCAAGTGAATAAGAAAAACACAACAAAATCAAAAATACAACACAAACACAAACAAAACCAACCCCACAAAAAACAAAACCCCACTTGGGTTCGAACCATAGCAAATATAAAAAAAACAAAGAAATAAAAAAAATACAAACAACACAACAATAACGCCTGACACACCCAAAAAAAACAAATCCCGATACCACACCCAAATAACCCCAAACACAACCCCCGCATACCAACCCCTAATCCCCCCACCCCACCCGCCCCCACACCCCACAAACACCCCACCAACATCAAAAAAAACCAAACCAAAAAACAAAAAACACCTTAATATCTAAAACAATAAAATAACAAAAATCTTAAGTAGTTGCTTAATAACTCTATTTCTTTTTCAAGAAAACGAAAAAAATAAAATTGCCTTTTCTTCAAGACCATTTTTTTTCCAGCCCCTTGTCCCCGTACAGAAGGTCAAGACATAATGTAATCGGCATGCATTTAATTTGAAATAAAACTAGTTCAAATATAGATGTTTATATGTGTGTTTTTCTCTCTTCTTTGCTCTTCTTCTTCGAACATAAAATATAACGAACGATACAGATTCTTACTGTATTGTTTGTGCGGAAGTCTCTAAGAAATCCTGCAAAAAATAAACAGTGGATTAAACAATGATTCGCAATCTTAACAAATGGGCGGTTTTACAAGGGGGTTTTTCGAGACATCATGCCTACCAGCTGGTTTTAGGAAAATATCCACTCGAACAAGATCATGACATTTCTAGGGTAATAAATGTCGTTCGACCATAAGACGACAGTTTCTTTAAAGTGTCTCGTTTGGCCACGATAAAGGAATGAGACGAAAGTGACGTAGAGTATAAGGAGGCTGGATAATAATATTCTCTGGGTAATCAGACAAACAATACAAAGGATCACATCTTTTTCTATAATTTTCTTTGCTAAGCACTTTCATATAAACAATATGTAAGTGCAGGTGAAAAAGAGATGAATATAGGAGGTGACAATGTGGATACATGTGCTGTATCATACTAATACCGAATCGTAAAACCAGGTACAAAGAGAATAACGTAGTGTGTGACAGTGATTCAATCTTCAAATAAGTGCTGTATGTGTTGTTTCAAGGAGGGGCAATACAGTCAACAGGCAGTTTAAAGCATTACAATGCAACAGAGAAGTCCAAGACGAGTTACGGCAATCTCTTTGGGTGAGCGAATGTTTCAAATTGAAATGTGACACCATAATTATTTACGTAAAAATGGGGTCCTTTCATATAAAAATTTAAATGTTTAGGTTTGAACATTTCTAACACTAGACCGTTTTAACGAAACACAAAATAAAAATCCACTTTTTGGTCCAAAAGGTGGGTATTTTTCTTAGACCACTGCTCCTATAAATCGCTAAAAAGCATTGAAATTTCAGCCTCGTTTCCCCATTTTTACATCAGAGCACTGGACATTTTTAACATACGCCTTACGCTTTTAAAACACACTATACATTTGCCAGCCGTTTTGGAAGAATAACACCAAGTGTTAGAAGTTAAACCCATAAATTCATCTGATGCAACGGCATTTATAAGCTTAACACTATAGTGTCAAAATAAACACAAACTGTTTATTTAGTATCTAAACACTTAGGATCATATTGTTTTACACGCGTTAAGGCGTTCCGTTAGAACTTCCATGCTCTGATTTAAAAATGGGAAAAACAGGCTGAATTTCAATGCTTTTTAGTGATTTATAGGAGCATTGGTCCAAAAATACCACACTTTTTGACCAAAAAGTTGGTAATTTTTAATTTTGTTGTTTCGTTAAACTTGTCTAGGTTTTCAATATTAAAAAAGTCAGCGCCCAGCACGACGACTGTTTTGAATGGGCTTCACCCCCTTGGTAAGCAACGTAATGTGCTTGTGAAAATCGCAAAAACAAGAAGGGGACTCTCTATAACCGTCTATCGGCCTGAAATATTTTTGGGGTTCCAGGTGATATTCTTGGCCACAGGTGAAAAAATGCGCTTTACCCATAATACTTAGGGAGCGACTGGTTCCACATCAATTGTGTTAAAATAAAAGGAATACAAAATTATTGATTGCAGATGTGTCACTTTTCCCACCCACACTCCCGTTGTTGGAAACTGCGAAGATGAGTTCTTTAGGATCCAACCTAATTTCTATAATTAGTCGTTATGGATTTCTCAATATTTTCGTCGAAAGAAGCGTAATCGAAGTCTTAATAGTCTTCAAGTCTTCAAGATAAAATAAGGCTCCAACATCTTTTTTGAATTAATATCGCAACAAAATGTGGCTTCATGGATTCTCCTTTATCCACTCTAAGTGATAATGAAAAAATTATATGCTATTTTCAACCTCACGTTGAAACAGTCTTTGTAAATCATCAATCCAACAAGTCTTAATTACGTAATTAACGAGCCGCCGCTTGTGAGTTTGCTTAAACTCTATAGTCCTTTTGACGGTCGATATTATAAGTTCATTTCATTTCGGCTAGAAAATATACCAGCACATTCTTTGTAAACCCGGTCAATAGGATGTGGTTTTGACAAGGGCGTGAACAGTCGCACCATAGTTGTTAAATAATAATGAGTAACATATGTCTGATATCGTTATTGTTTACTTCAACTAATTTAGTCAAAGACATAAGGCAGCTTTGCAATCTATCTGGCTTATATATGGACCTAAGGGCTTAAGTGGGTCGGGAGAGAAAGGGTAAGTAAATATCTAACTAAGGCCTGACACCTCCTTCATTTACGATCTCAATCATGATCCCGAATCCCACCTTCCTCTGATCAGTGTTCTCAATTTGCGTCAAATCATTAAGCATCTGACTTTTTAGCCAATAGGCCTATTTTGATGCAGCGCATGCACGTGAGGATTTGGGGCATTTCAGACTGCTGAAACTAAAATTTCTTTCATCACGGATGCAAATTGAACTCAGTCACTGAGAGTCTTCCCCTAAAAAGAGTACCGAGCTTTCCAAAAGTGTTCTAGTTGTCAGTTACCTCCCCTCGTAGAAACAAACCGAGTTTTTTATATGAAAACATTGTTGTGGTTGAATATTTGGTGACAGGGGTGATTTCTAGGCCAAAAAGCGCATTTAGGGCTAAATTAGGAAAAGTTTGACTTTTAAAATCCTCATAATCCATCAATCAATCCAACATCACATCATTCATCACATCCATCATCATCCTCATCATCATCAATCAGCATCATCATCATCATCATCATCAGCATCAATCATCATATCATCATATCATCAACATCATCAACATCATCAACACATCATCAGCATCATCATTATATTTATCAATCACTCATCATCATATCCTCAAATATCATCATCATAATATCCCATCATCAATTCATCATCACATCAATATCAGCATCATCAATATCATCAACCTTATCAATATCACATCATCAATATCCTCTATCATCAATATCAGCATCATCATATCATCATCAATATCATCATCAATATCATCATCAATATCATCATCCATATCATACATATCATCATCCATATCAGCATCCCTTCCTCATCATCATCCATATCACATCATCATCATCCATATCATCATCATATCCCATATCATCATCATCATCCATATCATCATCATCATCCATATCATCATCATCACCATATCATCATCATCATCCATATCATCATCATCATCCATATCATCATCATCATCATCAACCCATATCATCATCATCATCATCCATATCATCATCTCATCCATATCATCATCATCCATATCATCAATCATCATCACCATATCATCATCATCATCCATATCAGCCACCATCCCACCATCCATCCCATCACCATCCATCCACCATCATCCATCCACCATTCCATCCACCATCCATCCACCATCCGTCCACCAACCACCCACCAGCCCTCCATCATCCTCCTCCACATATATCATTTTCACTATCATCTTCATCCTTCTCATCGTCGTGGTCGTCCGTCGTCATCATCGTCGTCTTTGTGGTCGTCGTCGTCATCATCATCGGTATTTTACTATCATCAGTACCATTTGTCTTTTTTGTTTCTTAATGCAAGAAACCGTACTCACAAACATGATGAAGTTGACATTGCTTATCCATTTGGCTGTACCACGGCGCCACATCTGTGTACAAACCAGACCAATCATCCATCATCTGGATATAATACCAAGCATCAACAACACCTTGACCTGGAAGACTTCAACGAAATCGTTTAGCGCGTTCCGCATCCGAAACGGATCATGTCAACCGCCTGTCAGAGCAGAGATAGAGGCAACCATTGAAGACGAACCATGGCCTGCTGGTGAGAAAACTATCCAATTGTAGAATTTGCTCCGGAACCTGATAGTTTGGGTCGGTATTTCAATGAAACAGTTTCCGTAGGATTTGGGTGCTAAAGTTGATTTTCCTTGCTGTTTTTCATTCAATATGGACCAGACAGTCAGAAAATGATGGGGTGCAAATTTTCGGACTGCTGCCCCTCCTCAAGTGGGGAAATGTTATTACAAGGAAAAATTTTAAAATCGAGTCAATTGGTGTTTTAATGTACATTGACATGTTCGTCTCCTTATAACAGGATTAGAAAAAAAGTATATATTTGCCTAGGTTCCGACCTTTAGTTCAAGCGCTATAGCCCCATAATGGTTTCAAGGTCATCCTGGGGGTAAAACTTAATCAAATGCTCAGATTTTTGTTGAAAACTGTTGATAAGTTGTTTTGTATTGTCTCACAAGAAATCCTAAAAATGTTTATTTACAGTGGTGTGACATTTGGATGGCTAATTTTACATAGCCAAAATGTCGCAAGGGTCTCATGGTTCTATGGGGTTCACCAGAACTTTCCCCTGGATGTCGCAATGTGATATCAAAAGATCAATTAATGCATTTCCGGTTTCAAGTATGACACAGGATCATTTGACAACCACTTTCACAACATTGGAACATTTACCCCCAGGGTGACTTGAACCATTTATGGGCTATACCGCTTTAACTAAGGTTGGAACCTAGGCAAATATATACTTTTCTAATCCTTATGAGACGACGAACGCGTTAGTGTACATTAAAACGCAATTTGACTGATTTTTAAATTTTTTGCCCTGTACTAACATTTGCCCTCTTGGAGAAGGGGGCATCAGTAGGAAAATTTGCACCCATCATTTTCTGACAGTTTGGTCCCTATGGACTCCCAACTGCAACAAAATCCAATTTTAGCATGACAATCCTACGGGAATACACACCAACCCACCTATAATCTGTACTGAATGACTTATAGACGATCCAGACGATATTGAATCTTATTAGATATCTTTTTTGATACCGTAAATACATTTTCTGGAAGAGGTATATTAAAAGACTTCGAGAGGAGCCGGAGGAGAATGCCCATTTGTTGATTTGGACATCTTGCGTCATCATCTTGTGCAGCATTAAACGAGGAAGACTACTGGAAAGTAAATTTACGTGTAAACCAAATTATTTTTCGATAAGTGTTTTGTTCTAATTTATCCCTCGGTGAGAATAATGGTAGACGTGGTTTAAATTTACGTAAAAAGTGTGTTCTTTTTCAGGATCCTGCACGTTACGTTGAAATCACAATCTAAATTTAAGGAGTCTCAAAAGTTAATCGTTCGGGTGTATAGACCAATACAATAGATTAAATAAAACAAATCTTATTTGCATTAGATTCAATCGTAACAGACCCTTTTACTTTAATGCAATCAGAAATGTAAATCCTAACTTAATTAGTCGGATCCTGAAGGAGTAAACTTTGAATCACTCCTACTTGAAAAACGTACGTGAAAAGATCTAAACATAACCAATATCAGAAAAATGGTGCGTTTTGTTTTAAATACGAGCTTTTAGGGTATTATTTCTGCTCATCAAAACAACAACAAGAACATAAGTCTGTCCAGAGGTCTGTACTTGTTTTCAAACCACCCGGCCTTCACATCTGGATTGGGGATATGGGTCGTTCCGTAGTTGCATAGCAAAAAGTCAAAGGTCAATATTTTGGTCCACAAGCGGTGAAAAAAGGCAAAATATGCACGGATTTTCGATGACAATGGTCTCAAATTGACGCTCTTACCAATCGATCATATTCAGAATAGTTTGTTTGGCCTATCCGGATTACTTCTACCATGGTGAAAAGATCAATTTGGATACCATTTTCATTCAATTCCGTGCATTAATTTCATTTTTTTTACCTCTGTAGGCCAAAATTGACCTTTGACCTTTTTGCTAATACCTCCTGAACGATAGGACTCAAACTATATAACCTTTCCTGATTCCTAATGACTAATAACACATTGGTGGGTTTTTGACAAATATCATCAATTTGACATTGACCCCTGTACAACTCAACGCGCCCTCAGGTGGAAATACGAACCTAACCTATAAAACTGAAATATCAATGTTTTGGCCCAACTTAAGAAGTAGTAATAAAACCATGACACCCGCTCCGAACTGGACATGTTCACGCAGATCAGCACCTGGAATGTATATACTTGCCTACTGCGCTCGTTCCCGATGACAAGATTTGAAAAATGAAGCACGTTTGAATTGCAAAGAGACACTTTAACTGAGGAGAGTGAGCCCCAAGGAATTGAAAACAGGGAACCTTTAAAAAATGTAAGGACTTTCGAGGAAAATAACATCAACGAGAGATTACATTTCACAATAAAGTGGGGAGATAAGGAGTACTGTCGAGTAGTATAATTATTTATTTCTGCTTCAATTAAAGATACACTGGCACATTTTAAAAATAGTGCGTCCTCAATTTTTTTTAAATTGGTTTTTATACATTAGCCGGATATTAGCCCTCCCTCACCTGAAATGATCAGAGGCGTAACCAGCGGAGGGGCTGGGCAAGGAGCGCGCGCCCCCTGGCTCAGAACCCTTGCCCCCCCTCCCCGCCAGCCCCCAACTAAACTGACGTTTGTACAGGGTCTGAGAAAGGACACCCAAATTCGCCCCTCCGAAACGGCTCGGCATCCCTTCTACCCCCAAGGCCCCCTACCCATTTGCCCAAAAAGATATGTTACGCACTGGAAATAATCAACCAAATTAGGACGACGAAATGGAGTTTTACACAAAAGAAAACACACCACTGGAGTTGATTCACATTGCATGCATCTGTGACCTTTGTGGTTTTTAATATCAATGAGTAACGAGTATGTGATTATTCATGTAATAGACAATTTGTTGATTAACATTACGGCAAACTTAACGTTAGACTTTAAAGTTAGTTTATTATTAAATTAATGTCCCTATCTGTATTTGTTTATGTTATTTTATGTGTAAAATATATCTCCATTCTCACAATGGCCTAAAATATTCTGGAGCAAATTGAAGAAATTCATTTTTTGTGAAAAAATAATGTCAGTTAATATAAACCTTGTGAAAGAATCAAAATTATGATGGGCACCAGGATCCTTTCTTATACCTCTTAAGTTATTTCTGGCCTGAAGTTTTAATGGGAAACCGTATTTTTCAAATCCCGGAGTATTCTTTGTTTCATTTTACATAAACTTGTCTGCATAAACATTTTAGAATATCATAAAACTATAATATTATGATTTGGCCGCCTCCATATACATTCCTTTATTTCGACGAAAATACGGTTTATTTAGAACAGAAGAAAATACGAGATTTCTTCGTTTCTTAGATTCTGAGAAACATAAGTTAAAAATGGTGTGACAATACCCATATTTGTGACACAAACTTTAGTCGCAGATTGTTTCATTCAGCCGGCCATCTTGAATTTAAAATGCGTCGCCATTTTCAACAGATTTTGCTCTATATCTTATTCTGAGTAAATTTGGAAAGCTCAAATTGGTGGCAAAATACTCATGTTTGTGATGCCAAGGAACACAAATCATAAAATCAATAAGTTGCAGATTGTTCCCCCTTTGTGGTGGCCATCTTGAATTTCAAAATGGCGATTCAAGATGGCCACCATTTTCAACGTTAATTTTTATGAATATCTAGAATTTCTCAACAACAAAAAAGCTTAAATTTGCTGGCCATACCCATGTCTGTGAGACAAAGGAATTAAAATATAACTTCAGGGGAAAAACGGCCGATTGTTTTTCGAGGGGGCCAGGCCCACATTTAAATTTCAAAAGGGCTGCCCCTTCAACATATTCATCAAATATCCTGACTTCTGCACAACATAGAAAACTCTACTTGGTATCAAAACCCCAGGTATTGTTGCCAAAGAATTACAAAATTAGCATCTAGAAAGTTGTGGATTTTTTGCGAATAAATGTAGAGGTGACTGTATGTAGGTCTATGCCCAATTTGAATTGAACTTCTATTGAGTCAGTGAGTCAATGTTTGTTATCCGCAATCTTAGTAAATTGTGGGGCAAATGGCTCCAAAAATGAAACTTGATCCTTATTATCCATTTGTCTATTTTTTTTTGGATGCTGCGCTGCCAAATAAAATAGACCAAAATGATGTCACTGGCCAAATCTGACCTTTGCCACAAACATTCCTAATTGCACTGTGATATTGTTGTTTCTTCTTCTTTCACAATTTTCTTTCATCTTGTTTTGGACCCTGTTTTATATCCTTCAATCATCTCCTTCCCCATTTTTTTCCGCCACAAAAAAAAAATCTGGGGCCAGTCTTCCCACAGCGATGCCATGATTCTCAAACATTGATTAGGGGGTGCTGGTTTTTATTTTTCAAGCAGAGAAACAGAAAAAAACAACACTAATTATGTTTTCCTTAAAAAAAATCTTGAATTTCCTCAGATTGACATAACTGAGGCAAGAGTTCCAAAAAAATATACATAGTGAATCAAAAAAATTGGTGCATGAAAAAAAACAAAATTTGACCACTTAATGTTTACTCAACTGTGAAGCAATTGATGGTTCATGAGCTACACATGTTCGACTTTCTATGCTGAAAAAAATGAAGGAATTTGGTGAATAAATAAGGCAGAATGAAAGATTTTCGCGACTGATCCATTTTTTACCCCATTCCAATGGGATTTACACCAGTAAGCGGGGTTTTCAGTTCCATTATTTTGTGTTGTTCAGTGAAATATGGTGAAAAAAAAATATTTCTGGATCAGCCATGAAAATCTTCATATCTACCTCATTTTCACCAAATTACGTCAGCTTTCAGCCAAGAAGTCGAAAAAATATGCATATATGAAAACATCAACTGCGTTACATTGAGAGTAAACAGTCTGGGTCAACATTTTGATTTTTTTCATGCACAATTTTTTTTATTCACTCTGTATATGATTCCCCCCAAATATTGTAGGTAACGAGTCCCATTAATGGCAACATTCTTGTGTCGATTTACCATATCAGGCCTCTGTGGTGTGTTATATCCCGTGGGACGCAAGGTCAAAAATACCATATCAACACAAACAAATGAGGCAGTGTGCGCAATGAATCTGATAATTCTGAATTGTTATATACCTCCCCCACCTGGTTATATAACCCAACGAAATTTATTACAATTTATTTACAAATCGATGTTTCAAGAATTTGGTGTCCAAAAACACAATCACAATAATGATTATATTTGATGCACTCAAATACTGTCCTAAATGACATTAACACTCAGTGTTATTGATTATGAACACTGAACATGTTGTAGCTTTAAAATCAACACTGAGGGTAATAATTTATCACTGAACATGTTCATATTGGCAATGCACGTGTTTGAGTGTTAATCAAGCTATTACTTCATATGTTCTTTTTACTCTAGGCACTCACATTGCTTTCCTTTATTTTGCAAAACTGGTGCCCATCAATGCATCATTGACTAGGACAGCTGTCCTAAGTCATTGGTATTGACCCTATGCGAACTTTAACCTAGTCAACGAGGTCAAGTGAGGTTTTGTTTTAACACCGTTGAACGTTGAAGTGTTACATAAATTACCCATATCATTAACACTTCTATTTAGAGTGTATTCCAATAGAAAAGGTCACTGATGACATCATTGGAAGCTACCTATTGTGCAATCTTTGTTTTGATATAGTGGAAAAACCCCCAAATCATTTTAGTAAACAAAATAGCTTTTCTAGAAAGTCTCCAAATCTTCAATCTTGTAAACAACACCTTCTCAATATAGCCAGACTTATTAGAAACCCTGGGCATATATCTTACCAAACACCAAAATCAACTCCTGTAAAAGACATGGCATATGGCAAAACAAAAAGTAAGCAAAAGGACATTTCGCACATTTCAAGCTGGTTAGGCTTATAAAGGAATCATATAAGCAGTTTTAATAAAATAAAAACAGTTTTATATAGCGCTTAGTCCCCGAAACAGGTTAAACAGCTGTTGCCAATTGTTATTACGACGCCTTCAAGAAATATCACATTCATTCGCTTCATCTGTAGGTGGCTGCTCAAAGGACATGCCTTACAAGCGGACTTAACCTATAAGCACTTAGATTGTAATAATGTTATGACAAGACTCTGGATAGTGGTATCATACTTTGAATTCGCACTGGAAACAGGGACAGCAAAGAGCAATAACCTTGCTACCCATATACAGACCGGAGCTATGGCATTCCCTGGATTCTATTGATACGTCTAATACCATTTTATGAATCCACGCTGATCTTGGAGGAAAATGCATCCATTTAGCTGATCGAGGCACCAGACAATGTAATCAAAGCTCTAATACTTTATTGCTAACCGCTCCACCTGACGTTACCACGATGGAGGGTGCACCATAGTCTGTTTGGAACCTTGATAAAATGATGACCTTGTTCTACCTTTAAAAATATTGGCTGGTGATTCTGAAATTGGTCTAAATTTAGACTTGGGTTTAAAACCAGGGTTTCTTCCTACATGAGTGTACCGTTTTCCTTTCAAAATACTGTTGCAAGTAAGTAACGGGGAAAATCCCGCATGGATAGGCCCGCAACGCCATCCAATAGGAATTTTCTCCCTGTTCAGCATCATGTTTAAGTATGTTGGAAGAAAAAGTCCACTCCCTGTTTTCATAATTACCACCATTTGGTTCACATAATATACACTTGCAAAAATGGGTTTAGACAAATGGTATGTAGGCTGACATGATTTTGCGGCACACCATACCTCAAATTGTCAGTTATTATGAAGAGGATGATATGGCAATATCACACGATGCAATGGAAGTGAGTATAGTTCATATAATGTTATCTTTGTAAACTGAATTCTCTTCAAAGAGGCGTTTTGACAAATTTGAATATTGTTTTAGCACATGAGCAAATAAGTTTATTTCTTACTCCGTATCTACTTATCTACTACTTATCTATATATCTAACAATAGTATTTGCTCCACAATTTTTGTTAGAATCATGATTATTTCGTAAATAATATTGCGAACATGGTATTTATTTCTGGATACATATTCGCAGTTCTGGCATCACAAAAATCGGTATTGCCCACAAATTGATTTTTTCGATTTTGCTCAGAATTCAGGAGCTTTTGTCAAAATTAATTCAAAATAGCGCCATTTGAAATTCAAGACGGCCACGTCAGAAAGACAATCTGTAGATTCCTGAATGCTATATTTGTAGTCATTGCATCACAACCAAGCACAAAACGCCACCAATGTCATCCTTTGAGCTAAGTTGCTCAGAGTCCAGAAGTTGGCGAAGTAATAATTATGGTTAATTAGTACCCATTTTGAAAACTCAAGATGGCCGCCAAAGGAAATAACCTCGACTTTCTGGATGTGATAGCGGTGATCCTTGGCAATCACACATATGGGTCTTTTCCTCAATTTGAAATCTTTATGTTGCGTTACAAATTGCGGCCATTTGTAAATCCAAATGGCGACGACGTAATGGTTTAAAAACGCCAACAATTGGATTTGGATTCCTGGGATCAGTAGCTTCATTTTAGACCAAAAATTCAATGTACCAAAAAAAACGCCCACAAATTTCAAACAATCAAAACGACTCCTCATATCAGCATGAAAAACACGAAAGACTGAATGTCGCGTGGCAGACATGTAAATACATGTACCTGTATTGTCGGGCAATGTTGTGAATTCGACTTTTTTGTGCATTAAATATAGCTACAGCACACTCTAAAAAAATACTCTTTAGAAGAAACCTTTTTTGTGTACCTCTAATATGGAACCTTCAGAATGGCCACCATACATTTTCGTTTACCACTCTGACTACCTCTAACGAGTATCCTAACCCCGAAAGGTTCCTAACCGAAACCCTAAAAGTGCATCTCAACAGCATTTAAAAGACTATTTTTTTTTGGTTCGTTGAAAGAACTTACAGGGTTCCATATATAGGTTCACAAGTTTTATGCCTCTTTGTGCACGCCTTTTTTTCTTAAGTTGATTCACAAAATGTTCTTAGTTTTTATTTCAATTAATTTCCGCATCACATTAACATTTATCTTAATCTATTGATTAAATCTGTGACCCTTATTATCATGGGGTTGGCCTGCGTCTGATTGCTCATTTAAGTCCACCTCAGGTCATTACTCCTATCCTTGTCCCTCTCCGTTTCCTCGGTTTTCTCCCTTCACTCACGTGAGTAGAGAGTGGCTCTCCCCAGCCTATTCCGCAAGAAGACTGCGGGAGGACGGCACCGAAGCATGAATATGGGGACGAGGTCATTAGCAATCGTCAACTATTCCGTATATATCAAAGACAAACCTCCTAACAGATCGGTGTGGAATTAGGATATCCTCTTCTGAATTTGAAGGTTTAGTGGTTTCGACAGGCTTTTGTCAGAAGTGCCTATTTTTTTATGCAATTACATGTTTTTCCAAGTAAGAAGCCAACAATTATAATTTTGCAATTTATGAAAGGAAGGTAGATGGTGGTTTTGTTGAACGCTTCATAAGAGTGGCGCTTATCGAATCGTTTGCACAAAAACTGAACCTTCTGTTTCCAATTTTTAAAATCCATCGTCGGCAATGGTGGTCCAGGCGACAGTATAACTTTGGTTTTGGATTGGTTATACTGCAATAGACCCGGAGTGACAATGGCGACTGAGGAAACAAAAGACCAACTCAAGTATTTATGATTATTATTTTTTCGTAGTGAATCCTTTTTCCTCACTTCGAAATCCCTCCAATCAACAGAAAACCAAGAGGAGCGCTAGTTTGCCTTGGGGGGAGCAAAAAAGGGCGCTTTCTAACTTAGTCGGTGCACATGGGGCAATCTCAAGACACAAGGACGGGATTTCGTTTCACCGCGCGAATGAACTGTTGACATCCACAATCAGTTAGCGTATAGCGGTTAGTTTCAATCGCGCTGATACCCGCACCCTGATTTGTCATCCGGCAATTTCTGTTTTCTGAGTACCCTACCCCGCACGTAGTGCTTTTTTACGGTTTTACTCTCTCTCATTAAGCTTTTGCTGGTGTTGAATTCTTTTTCCTCAGTCGCTTTCATCCAGGGTCTATCTCAGTACTGATTTTTAACTGTATTAAATTTATGGATGCCTGTCGCCTTTTATCTATTCTATGTTTTATATTATTTGCTAAAGATAGGTAATCTGACGTGTATGCATAATCCTTAATCTGTAATATTTTTTATGCATATCTTATTAATCTTCTTTTATGACTAGATCTTTTTGTGTGTATTTACATTGTATTTAGGGCACTTAGATGCCACATCTGCGTGTAATTTTGTGCGCTTTTATAGTCTCTTATAGTATTATTATTAATAGGATTTAATATCAACGTAGGAGAATAATTTAAATCCCAATATACATGGGGAAATGTAAATTAATGTTTTGTTTAGTTTTTTTTTCAATATACAATTTTTGACACCAAGTATTTCCAATACAGAATGTCAATGGAGAATCTGAAATCATGGGTGTCCCATTTTTTAAATGTGTTCTTGAGTGGTGTTTTATAAGGGGGACATTTGTACAGCCGGGTAAACAATAAAAGGTTTAAAGTGTTTTAAAATTTATCCAATCTCGCGGGTGTGCTCATAAGTTTCTAAAAAGGTAATAGTTTGCCATATTTACGACTCTATTGTTTAGTACAATAGGCTCAGAAATTTCAAGGTCGTATTGATAGAATTGTCGATCATTTTGTTGAAACTGGCTTGTCAAACCGTTTGTTGTTGGGGTTTGATGAACTAAGAAAATTAGATTTAATTCTGTGTTTTTCCTCACCTTTGCGAATGGAGTTTTTCCAGATATGACTCTGGTCTTCCAAAGACCCCCTGTGGACCACGCCCATATTTTGGTCCTCTAATTATCATCAAAACTCATTGACAACGCGAACCGGTATATTTTTCGGCGACTTGTACATAAGAACGAACCATTTGCACCACAACCCGCTGAACTGGACATTTTTACCCCCAGTGTGAACCATTGAAGCCTTTTTTGCCTTGTACTCGTGTACTATCACCCTCATGTAGGTCAACTATACCTTTTTTCATGTTAATCGTCTTGAAAGGTACTGAACATGATGTAAGCTTTAAAAACACATTTCCCCCCCTTTATATTTTGACCCTGTATTAAACCTTTCCCCCTAGAATACTCCAAAACACATTTAAAAAATGATACCCATGATTTTTGTGATATCCTCATACAATTTTGTATTTATAAAAACCTTGGTGCAGATTTATATGAAATTTTTCACAAAAATAACATTTCCCACGTGTACTATAACATTGATCGGTCCCTAAACTATAGGATTGTAGGAAAAAATACTCGTAGAACATAAAACGTAAATCGTACCATTTTTTTAAAATTGACAAAGAAAGAGTTGGATCCATCCTTAGTAGTTAAATAAACTTGACCCACTGTGGTAAAACAGGTAAAATGCGAACCATCGATGCTGGCACTTCGAATTCAGTTCCGAAAGGTGCCTTTTTTCGTGATTTCAGACGCTTCTGTTTTATTCTTGATTACTATCCCTTGAGAAAGCGTATTCTCAAATTTGAGCCAATCCCGATCTTGCAGTTTGGTGGTTTATAAGCATTGCTCGTTTCCCACGGTCTTCATAGGCTACAGTGCTGTAATTTCTGTCCTTTACAAAATACAGAAAATACAAAATTGCGAATTTTCTTACAGAGTGGGACCGAATTTGCACGTAAGATTTGGGCACAACACGTGAAGTACTAAGTGTAAAAACGGTTCAGAATCGACCCTAAAAATCTTCAACATATCGGGGGCCAGGCTGTGAATCACGAAATGTCCCTTTAAACGCACGAAAAAAACCCTATTACAAATCGAATCGCAAGCTGTGCAATATTTGTTAAAGTTAATAGCAATAAGTGTTTTTGCAGCTCCAAGCTGGTGTTGTTATTATAGCAATACCGTCAAGAAACAATGTGATTGTCATCTTATGCATAATTCGAACTTGTGAAAGTTTGAATAAGGTATTATTCCCCCCCCCCCCTTATTTTGGAATCATGTTTATCTATAGAAATAGTATGTCATCTCCTTCATGCCTGTTGCTATAGTCCCAGCAGATTTAATGGGTTCCCATGCACCACCTTTAAAACCAAAAGCTAACATGATTTTAGAATTTCTAGCACATCTCCTAAAGAATTTGATTTACCAAAATAAAATATTGCCCCACGGGTCCCGTTTGGTGCCATCCTGAAGTCAAAGTCAGATCAGTTATAAAACGTGGTTCGATTTTAGTTGAAAGGTATCTCAAAATGATTCGTCTCGTCCTCGAGGGTAGATCAGAAAATAATATGTACTTTGCATGTTTGTGATATTTAGTTACCGAAATATGGTGTGAAAAATGTATAAGGTCATTGTTTTGATTGGGCATTTGTACAGGAGGCGAATTTTTCAATATGCTTCAATCTCGACAAAATTGTGTAAAATTGTTGTGCTAGGAGAACGAACTACAGTTTCCATGCATGATTTAGGAACTTCCGTTGTGGGTTTATTTTGTGGGGGAAGAGGGACACTTTCCTAAATCCCATACAAAACAATGCAATATTTGATCAATAGAGGTAACTTTACAACAGAATTTTAAAACCACCTACTAAACTCGTATACATTCAAACTTACTTTTCTGCCATTGCCTTCATTCTCATTCCGACCACTTAACACCAATTTTGCCAAGATTCATGCATTTGAAAGTTTGGCCCCCTTTACAATGAACCCAATCAGAAAGGTTCAAATTTTCACAAAGGTTTCAAAACTTCATAAGGTTTCAATCTTGTAAGCTTTCAATCTTCAAGAGTTTCAATCCTCATAAATTTTTCACATTCCTCATAAAGGTATCACATCTATAACGGTTTTAAAATCTTATAAAGTTTCCCTTAGGAGAATTTGAACCTTTATGAGATTTGGAACTTTTATGAGAATAAAACTGTTATGAGAATTTGAAACCCTTATGAGAATTTAAAATCTTGTTGAAGATTTGGAACCATTATGAAATTTGTAACCTCTATGAAAGATTGAAACCTTAGGCCTTATGAAGATAGAAATTTTATGACAGATTGAAACCTTTTCATTTCAACATTTGCGACCTTTGTTTCGTTTTCGGTATGTCAAAAAAAAATCGTACATTTGATACCCGTTGTCAGATTGGCCGCCCTGCAGACCCCCCCCCCACCCGTCTAAGTTTTATTTATGGCGTTCTCCACGATGCTCTACGCACAATTGGTTTTCAGCGCTGTACCCAATAGCCTAGTTCTACAAGGACACTGATTATTCCGCCACTGTATGTTGACATGGTACTAGACACTCGCTCATGAGGACACTCGATTCGTTTCATTCGTTTCATCGGCCTCTCCTGGGAAAAATAAAAAAACAAAGCTGTCCAGTTGTAACATTACACTACATTTTTAATTTTCAGAAGAATTTGCAGTCTGCAGATTTGATTGTTGTTCTGTGCCTCTTCGTTTGCCCTGTTTGGTGGTAGTACTTCCCGTGGGATCACAGGCAACTACAAGCAAGCTTCGCTAATCAGGGATCCCGCAAGAAACTATTACCACCGGTCACCTGACACATCAGAAATAAGCGATTCAGCCCCCAACTAACAAAATTCTGGAAATCGCCATGCTTTTCAGAACCAGTTGATGAGAGCGCCAAGCTCGTGACGGACGTGGTAGCAAACGAGCTCGACGCGTTCCTGAAAGTCCAACTTGGTGGCAGAAGCCATTGAATGCGCAATAGTTTTACAAACAAGAAACTTAATCAGCGTTTCGTACATGGGATCATATGATGACTCAAGTTCTTGATTAGTTTTTGCGCACTAAAGCCGAATAAAGAGGAAATAACGCACACGCACGAACGAACAAGACTAACACATGACAACAAGGTAGTTCCGAGTGATAAGCCACAACCCCCTACAAAGACAATTCGAGATTTTATCACATGTCTTAGACCGTCTTGGTAGCCAGGCAGCTGACACGGGGTCAAGTAACGATTTACCTCAAGAAACGAAAAATTCAGGGCGTCGTCTCCGAGATGGGCCTGAAGAGCTCGACCCATCGGAGACCACGTGTGGTTGCTGCTGAGTTAACTCCCTTCTTTACTTCTTTACGGGCGCAAGCAGATGCAAAAGACGAGCGACAATAGGATCCAGCCTCGAATTCTGATAATTTTGTAGCAGGTCACTATTCCACTCTCGGTAGCGACTCCATGCTGAATCAGCTGGTAGGGTCATTTGTGATGCGCTCCAATTGAAGTCGGAATCGTAACGAAGAGAAAGCTCGCGCCTCGCAAACGCCCCACATATCCCCTCGCCGCTAAGGCGGCATAGCCGTACGGCGATCCTATAATTTCTGTTTAAACATATGGCCTGCATTAAAACACGATTATTATAAAGAAAAGTTGATTATAAACCACCAGCCTTGAATTTTGTTGTGGATTCCAGGATTTCACAGCTACTATTTAAGCATGTTTAGTTTTCATGCAATAATGTCATTTAGTTTTGAATGAAATTATCCATAGATTTTGTTCCTTTACCACTTTTACACAGTAACTTCCATTGATTTATAACATATGGACTATTTTGGGGAAAAAGAACAATTTTACCACATCGAATCACACAAGAAAAAGATGGCATTTTGTCGTGTATTCCTGATTTCATTGACTTAGAAGACAATGCACGGCACTCATTTTAAAACGATTATTACTGTCCACTTATTAACTCAAACTTCGTCCAAAGAGCTTCTCTCACTAAATTTCAATCTCCCAGATACTCGTCTTGTATAGATAATCGTCCCATATTAAAAGTTGTAATGCGTATACGCATAAGTTTGAAAATCCGTCTTACAGTGACAGGAGGAGAATTTTTGAGGATACTATTTCTCTCAATTTTCAATTTTCACCGGCATCGGTCGTAAACCACCCTCTGAAAACGTTTCGAAGGTTTATGAACAAACAAGTACCAAAGAAACCCGCAAACCTTGTTTTGAACTGGCCTGCTATCGTAATCGTTCCCCATAGAAACCTCTGGTGACTTTTCTGTCGTGCACAACAGAAAGTACTAAATCATTATCTTCTTACATAAAGACGGCGTATATTCGGCTAATTTCATTTTCAGTGGATCTAACTACATTGGTAAAGCATATTCCAAATATGGCAAAAACAAACGGGGTTCGACAAAAATCGGGGGGCGCTCTTTCGGAATCTCCTCATGTCTCGTTAATACCACCAAAGCAACATAATACACACTGGCCAAAGTATTGTACATTGAAAAAGTTTTCATAATCACAAATTGGTTTCAATCATGTGTACCAGGATCTTTGAGAAATACACATAATACGTATTAATTAAGCCAAAAAAGGTCAAGAAAATCCAGATAGGACCGGAGTTTTTTAATAAACTTATTTTCAGTATTTAATTAAGTTTCAAAGTAGCTCCAATTGTAAGAAATATTTGGCATGTCTAATAGGTCTGAGATGGAATATTCGTCTCAGTCTATATCTTTAGTTTTTGGTATTTTTATGGTTTATAGAAGAAGTTTCGTGATTTGGGAGGTTATTGTGAACATAACGGTCATGAAGATGCAGTTGTTTAAAGTTTATGGCGAATATGTGCTTAATTTAATTGTTTAGCAATTCTGAGTAAGGAAACACCGTACCAAATAAACAACTGCATAAACTACAAATAAACCGACGGCATTTTTTGAGTGTTTTAAATATGTATCAAGGCGGTTGGCTTGCTTTGTGTTCCGGTCACGGTGAGATAGGGTATGTGTGGTTTGATGTTTGCCCCCCCCCCGTAAATATAACGAGACGTGTGGTCAAATGATTGGTTCCCCGAGGAATCAAAAATATTAAAATATTTGTACTCTTTTTTAGAATATTATTATATACTTATATAAAAATAATTACTTCTTATCAAACGTGTAAAATCCCGTGAGATTCCATGCATATTTTATTATCAATTTCTGTCCTCATTTTAGACGGCTCCCGAATGCCCGTGTCCAAAATTTAATACAGTAAACCATAGAAGATGCGTAAACATGTTAACAGGGTAATTCACAAACCAGGATCCAGAAAAACGAGATAGGCAAATACTTTTTGTTTGTTGCATTTATTATTCTATTCAACCACATTGAAGCAACCAAATTTGTAATATTTATCATGAAGAATTGTTCCAAAAAAGTCTGAAACCTTTTGACATTTAGCCAACTAATTGTATCACTTAAAGTGAAACCTTGGTTTTGGTGTGTATTTGCAATTATCTGTCTGTTTGTTTTGCCTTGTTCAAAGATTAAAACCTATTTCATTTCCAAACCTTGAAGAATTCTAACAAGTCAAAATATAATTGCACTTGTTTGTTTTTCATAATCCAACTTACTACTCTGGCCTGTTTGACTATTGGGGCATTTATGACCATTTATATCCACCAAGTGTGTAATCGCACATAGGTATCCCCTTGAATTGGCGCTCAATTACCAATCAATCGAATCTTGTCACGGCAAATCTGAGGGCCTTTATTAAATGGAGTGCAAGAATATTTGATTGGCCTGACCAAATGAAAAATTCAAAATTCCTGTGTAAAGCTCTTAATATTTTTCTTTTGAAGTATTTAAATTTTAAAGACTACTTGCACGTTAACAAGAAAAAATCAGGATATTTGGGGAACAATCATTTTTTGACTCACACTGTATGAAGATAAAGCAAGAATGAAGAAGGCGTCATTACAAAACACAAACTCATACATACATTAAACCGTTGGTTCCGATGCCGGTTGGTCCCGGCAATTAGTTATCAATGGCTTATCACCGGATTAACTACATGAGTGGTCTTGTGCCGCTGTCAATCAACTTTCCGTATTTGCCAATGCCGTGTCCACATTGTGTCAGTTATTTACTTTATGTTTAACAGTGCTTATTTTATAAATTTAAATCAAGCCTATATTATTTTACTTGTATAAATATAGGTTTGATTTAAACAAGCTTCCTATAAACAAGATATTCTTGTAAAATGTTTACTTACTTCAGTATTTTAAGTTCTAGTCCTAATGAAAGTCACCAAAGTCGAATGTTTTTTCGCTTTTATTTTACTCCAGTCATTTTTTTCTTTTATGAATTTAATTAAAAAAAATAAAGTAGGCACTTTATTTAAAAATAAGTTTTTCTTTAACAAGCTTTTTATTTAAGCTATGCCTTTATTTTGTTTAAATTTTAATGTACTTTAGTAGTGTTTGTCCTTTTATTATTTTAATTGAAAAAAGGAGAGTCACGCTTGATTCAAAACAAGTTTTTCTTTAAACATGATATTCTTTTAAAATGTTTGTAAAATTTAATTTTACTTTGAGACTTTTGTTTTGATTTAAAAAGAAACTATAAAATACTTTACTTAGTCGGCGGCGGGAATCGCGTTAATTGCCTTGACCACGGGTCTAACCTGACTTTTGATAACAATGGGAACAATAGAACATAAGTGTCAATTGCCTGGACCAACAACCTGGTCGGGACAATGGCGGGCTAAACCTAATGAGAGTGTCGGTATAATATATCAGGCAGGTCATTGATTTGTGGTAATGTATAGTTTGAACCAATTGATGATGTGAACCGTTTCAGTGTTGAATTGTGATGATATAAATTGTGTTGATGATATATGTTGCGATAGAAAGAACCATCTTTTTGTCCATCTGCAAAAAAGACAAAGAAAGAAGACCAGAGGAATGGGGATGGTCATTCACACAAGGGAAAGCAGATATAGTTCACACCGGCATTGAACAGAAACTATCAACTGTGAGTACCAAAGCGGGAACTTGTTGCAGACTAAATCCAAGATGTCTGTTAGACTGACTAAGAAGTTTCCCACGAATATACAATAATGGGAAAAAGCTTGGTTGAAAGAAAGAATTTGATGTTGTCAAACGCCTTAGATAGGTGGGAAATGTACCATTGGTGTGATGATAAATTGGGAGAGCTGACTAAATTGGGATAGCTGAAAAGGACCCGCCAAATCCTGTCAAGCCCACACCTCAGACACAACTAATCTAGTAACCAAAGAGATACTTCATACGGTTAGTTTTCCCCTAAGTCACCTTCACACAGAGGGGAGATATCAGGAGTACTTATCTTAAAACTCGGATAAATTAGCTCCGAAGATGACAAACTCTGTGTTCCATGAACGACTCATAGATGTTCAAAAAGAGCCGGAATCAGTCCATGCCGTGTTCCTGAATGCATGGGGTGAAAGGATCCCTCTTGGAAAAAAAGTGCGAAAGAGGTTCTAAACTTATCCTCTATATGGAACCCTAGCCTATAGGTTCTTCAACCAACCAAAAAGAGTTTTTCAATGCTGTATTATAGCACTTTTGGTAACCTTTCCTTTTCGGCTTCTCAATTTTTAATAACCATTTTTTGGAGTGTTTCATCTTGAGGTTTCCCGGAAATATACTATACAGTGTTGGAGTCCAAATATTGTTCCCCGATGACTCAAAAATAGTAAAAATATTTGTAATCTTTTAGATACTATTAGTTATATTACTTATAGCATTCAATGTTCAGCCCCCTGCAGCGTGGATGGGAGGGATAGGGAATAGGTGGAGATGAGATGAAATAATTACTTCTTAATCATCCGTGTCAAAAATCCCAAGATTCGAGCATTTTATTTTCAAGTTATGGCCTCATTTTTAGAGGGCTCCCGAAATCCGCGTGTACAAATTAATAGTAAACTAGAAGATGATTAAACATGTTAACATTGGGGTAATCACAACCAGATCCAAACACGACATAGGCAAACTCTTTTTTTGTTGTTGCATTTATAAACTAAATTACTGATTGTGGTTTTAAATTTTTAATTTATCATGAGAGAAAATTGTTCAAAAAGTCTGACCTTTGACATAGCCAACTAAGGTGTATCACTTAACTTGAAACCTTGTTTTGGTGTGTTTTGCAATAGCTTTTTGTGTTTGCCTTAAGTTAATAGTTAAAAACGATTCATCCAAACCTGAGAATTCTAAAAACCCAAATATAATTGCACTTGTTTGTTGCATTAATCCCAACTTAATAACTGGCCTGTGTTATACTATTGGGGCATTTATTACCATTTATCCACCAGAGTGTGTAAAGCGCACATTGGTATCCACTTGAAATTTGCGCTTCAATTACCATATCAATAGAATCTTGTACAAGGCCAAATTGAGGGCCTTTATTTAAATGAGTGCAGATATGATTGCCTGAACCAAATGAAAAATTCAAAATTGCCTGGGGGTGAAAGCTATTTAAATGTTCTTTTGAAGTATTTAACATTTTAAGAGCTACCTTGCACAGTTTTAACAGAAAAGACAGATATTTGGGGACAATCATTTTGACTCACACTGTATGAAAGATAAGCAAGAATGAGAGTGTCGTATATAGATCAGGTCATTGGATGTGTGGTAGTGTAGTTTTTGAACCAATTGAATGTGAACCGTTTCAAGTGTTGAGATTGTTGTGATATAAATTGTTGATGATATATTTGCGATGAGAAAGAACATCTTTTTGTCATTGCAAAAAGACAAAAACGGCCCCCATACTCCTCGTCAGGATTCCCCCCTCCCTAAGACAGAGGAATTGGGATGTCATTCCACAGGAAAGCAGATATTATAACCAACCGCATTGAACAGGAAGACGATCGAAGGGTAGTACCAAAACGGTAACTTGTGGGCAGATGAAATAGAAAGTATAGTCTGTGAGAAGGACAAGAAGTTCCACGCATTACCATAATGGAAAAGCTTTGGTTAGAAGAATTGTCGAGTGGTGTCAAATGCCTTAGATAGGTCGGGAAAGGTACCATTGGTGTGATGATAAATTGGGAGAGCTAAGAACCGAAGGGACCAGTAGGGGAGGGCGTGGAAACGGCAACAGACGGCCCCAAGTTACAGATCTTGGGCATGCGTGCTCCACGGTGAAGTGGTGGTGAGCATAGGGGAGGTGGCGCCACAAGTGGTTTTGCAATTTCTTACGAGTATACATAGTGTATCTACATAATTGCTCAATTGATTCTGTGTCCCTGAAAACCCAGGTAGTATACCCCCGCCTCTAAATATACAAATGTGGTGGAGATATGCCAAAAATAGTTTTGAATGGGGGCCATTTTGAAAAGGGAGTCATTGTTTTTTCCTGTAGCGCAATTTCAGGGTTGTCCACTAAATTGTTAAGAGAGGGCTCCTGAAACACATTGATACAACACAACCTTTTAAAGCATTCTATGTCAGGTAAATCCACATGGCCCCCTGGTGTATGAAGGCAGTATTGCCCTCCGCCCGGGGGGGGGACACTTGTATTCAAGGTGATATGATGCTGAGTCAGAAAATTCGTAAAAAGGTTCCCCTCCTTTCCAACCAGTCGAGTACACTGTACATTGATTAGGGTGCAAAATCAGCAAAATATGGAAGAGCGGGTGTTTTCATAACCATGAAAATGTGACGTACGTGTTTAGGGTTTACAATACTTAAAGCGGCACTGCACATTATTCACAAATAGAAATTTCTTCAATTTGCTCTCAAATGGATCGTCTATGACCATTGGAAATCCAGATAATTTTACACATAAAAAAACATAATGTTCAAAACGGAACATTAATAAGAGGATAAAGCCATCCAGGTAATTTGTTGTAGGCCTAACTTTTAAGTTTTCCAATAACTTTAATCAACAAATGTGTTATAGTTATCGTGAATATCATATACTTGTACTCATTGATATAAAACCACAAAGTTCACAGACCGTTCAAACAGGGTGCTTACCATGGGAACATACATACGGTGTGCGTTTCTCTGGGTTAACGCCACTTTCCTGTCGTCTTGTGCTGAATTAATGTCGCCCCCGACATTAATTATAAATAGTTCGGTTACTCAATAAGGACAATAATTGGGCTAGTCCCATTGCAGGTGAGGGCTATGTAATAAAATCTTTACAAAAACCATGCAAAATATCGATTTTTTTGAAAAATCTGAGGGCACACTATTTTTCAAAAGGTGCCAGTGTCCCTTTAGCCGAATCACAATCATCACAATCAATTTAATGCAAACACGATTAATAAAGGGTAGATTGGTATATAACCAACACAATTGCTTGCTTTACTTTTTAGGATAGCAAACTGACAAAATACTTGTTTTAGGAGCCAAAACAGACAAAATACTTGTTTTAGGATGTTTTTTTTTTGTCGGTGGAAAGACTTTAGTGTGTATTTTGTTAGTCCCATGGGTTTATAGTATCTTTTCCCCTGGAGATGGGCCAGCGCACACAAGTGTTGGAAAAAAAACCACCCATATGCGCTTGGCCGATCGAAATCGGCGACCTCCGTATCTACTAGGATGGCCTCTAACCAACTGAGCCACAAGACGGGGTGGATAACAAGCGATAGATATCATCTATAGGGTTAGGTTCGAACGGTGTCCATCGCTTTTCCTAGCGGATAGCATGATCAGAACGTATATTTACATACAATTTATAGTTGTTTTGAAATTTTTAACTCTTAGTTCTTCCTGGTAGACAATGGACGGGGTGTTATATTAATCTTTCCCTGGAATGGCCAGCGCCACACACGTGTTGAAAAAAAAACACCCTGGCGCTTGAGGGTGCTGGATTCGAACCGGCGCCCTCCGTATTTACTAGTGACGGCGCTCATGTTTAAAATAAACATAAAAGTAATAGATTGCCCATAAATGTGTGTTAGTCAAATTTGTGGGCTACATTGTGAGATATTTTCAGTGCATAACATCAAAGGACACATTCCTAGACTTTAAATTTAACTATGGTACTGAGAAAATAGGGAATTTCTTTGATGTGTCCAAAATCTTTATTTTGATGGGGTAGTCGGGGTTGTTTTGTCAGGTCACTCACCTGTTCACATACATATCATGAAATATATAGAACACACACTTTTGATAGAGTATGAACGTTGTCAATTTACCACTTTTCTACTTTCATAAAACCATCAACCAAAGAGTCTTGGCTCAGTTCGCACATACAACGTGATGGCTGAAGCCGTTAAATGTTTTGAATTCCTAATACATGCTCTTCAGATGGTTAACTACATATGGAGTAAGCTTAGCTTTATTCTGTTTATAAATATGGAACATTACTCAGCTGCAAATATTACAGGGGTTATGCCAAAAAACAGTGAGCTTTTCTTCGGATACCCAACACATACCTCTTATTTAATGGGGTGAAGTGGGTGGACGAGCAGGGCTGGTTAACTGGACAAGGGGTGCCACCTTTTAAATATGCATGGTCGATTGCTATAGCTACATCTGACAAAATTCCCATACTTTACCAGAAATGGCCAAATGTTCTGTTTGATGCACCTACTATTTTCATTTTCGCCAAATTCACTACTAAATGCAGAGCCTTCGGCAAAATGTTGCTTGTTAGCAATTGTTTGAAAGGTGGGCACAAGTGGACAATTTTTTTGCTGGTCTGATTTACGCGCCCCTCCTACCCTATTTGTTTGAATATGAACTTTGCTGCCTGCGCGGAACAGCGTCTTCGCCATGGTAGGCCGAACCAGGACCCCCACCCTCACCCTCCACCCTCCCTACCCCACCCCTTCCCATTCAGAGTTGAACCGAGTGAAAAAAAATGTGGCTTTATTTTGATCACGCAATATTATTTTACACACAGTATTCTATTGCTTTTCTATTTACACAATCAGATTTTTAGCTCTCACATCCAACTCATTGAAATCTGGTGTAAACTTACCAGATGGAAGTATTTGGCAGGTTATTCCATCTAAGATTAAACTTAAAAAGACATGAGGAAATTTTTCAGAAAAAAGCGCTCCCAATGTTTTCGAACCCGGTTTTTTTGTATATTTGGAATATTTCCAATCGTATTAGATCACACCTGATGAATAAGCTGAATACCCCGTCTTTATGTAATAAGAATGATTATTACTTTCTGTCGTGGCACGACGAAAGTCAACAGCACAGTGTCTATGGGGAAAATTACGATAGTCCATCAAGGTTCAAAAAAAAGGTTTTGCGGTTTCTTGTACTGTTGTCCTAAACGTTCTTGGTTGATGTTCTACAACCGATCCAGCGCAATTTGAAAGAAATTCGATCCCCTTCAAAAAATCTCATGTCACTTTAATACTTACGCTCCCCTTTAAATGATCTTTGTCCATACACGCCAATTGCAATCAAGACCTCTTGAATAAGAAAATAAATGATGTGAAAACATATGAGGCGTTTATGTAATGGTCAAATTACTGTATTGTCCAATGCGAACAATACATAGTGGTATGGATAACATGACATAGGTATAAACATCGGGGGGAGGTTGCAGGGGCGCAGCCCCCACGGAACCCTTGCCCCCCCCGCCACCCCCTCACCAAATGACTGGCCTTTTGTGTTATGTCGTGGGCTCCCATAAAAAATGAGAATGACCCAGAATTTAGCCCTCAAAAAATGCTTGTTCACCCCTTCTTGCCCCTCCATTGGCAAAGTCTGGTTACGCGCACTGTATAACATAGAAATGTGTCTGGGTGTATGGGATTACAGTCACTTTTGAGTTACTAGGATAATCGGCAGTGGAGTGTGAAATTACAGGTGCATTTCATGATCCCCTATCACACCTCCAATTTTTGTTGATGGTCCGTCTGCCTTAGGCAGTAACACACATAGGGATCCACTTTTGTGTTTCGCCTGCCTTAAGCAGTCAGTAAGGACACATGGGTCCTTTGTCCACGGGTATGTCTGGTTGAATCTGTCATGTTGTTGATGTCTGTTGTTGATGTAACTTTGTGAAAAGGGTTCAACAGTGCCTGTAATCTCCACATACTTGATGGATTTAACACCAAACTTCTGTCACATGTGCAACTTGGCATCCCCCATTTGTTGATGAGTCAAAGGTCACATACCAGGTCAAAGTATGTGAGGTCACGTGTTAAATGGCTGAAGATGTAATGACTTCATGTGAAAAGTTAAGTTCAATTGGAACCGAGCTTGGGTCATATTCCAACATGGACCTTCGATTTTGAGGGGTCAAAGGTCACATACCAATGTCCCAAAGGTCATGGCTGAGGTCATTTGTGAAATGACTGAACATGAAAATTGACCCTCAGTCGAAAAGCTAGTTCTTGGAACCAAACTTGGTTTATGGTTTTTACATGCAAAAATCATTTGTTTATGAATGGCAAAGGTTACATATCAAGGTCCAGGTCATGTGAGGCCTTCATTCACAAACCACGGACGGCATGCGCACACAATTGGTCTGAGGCCAATGTATTTTGGTTGATGGGTGACCTAATATCCCTAAGAATAGTTTATTCCCAAAATTTCAGTTGATTCGACTGCTTGTTAAGTGTAATGCCGCACATTTTGGCACACGCCTGTCCCCATAGGCCACGTGTTGTAATTTCGGCTCGTCGATGGACAGAAATACCGAAAGTTACAAATTTTCACCAGAACCGATAGAATTGCTTGTAGATTAGGCACACATATAGTACTTAAAACACGGTCCAAATGATATAAAAATCCACTTGTGAGGCAAGTCAGGGCGGAGAGAGAGTGTGGATCTGCAAGTGCCCCTTTAAGGGTTCAATGCAAACCATGGCATAAGTATTATGGAAAGCATTGACATATAGGATATAAGAAATGGTATGGGGTATGCAGTCACAAGAGATAAAATTGAATGTGACTAGGTAAATGACTTTCTTCAAATATGCTGTATTATTCTGAAACGTGGTCTCTAGCATGTACAGCGTGTTGATTTCTCAAAAATTAGTCCAAAATGTCAGCTTCTAAGACCACTTTTTTTGGGGGAGGGGGTGTAATGCAAACCTATGGTGTTCTTGTACGGTTTATGTAAAAGTCTTCATCATTTTGGCAGGTTCGTATCTGCATGGACCAGGGTCGACCAGGGCCAGAGCCGAGGTGGTGCGAACAGTACCTATAATTTTACACCCTTGCACACAGTGGTGGGTTATGCACTTTAATTAAAATAGTCAAAAACAGATGGTTTGTTGTGTTTGTGCAAACTTGAGACAGGATCAACCAACTGTACTCCTGGATCACAATCAATGTTTCTTTATTCCATAATATCGGCCCACATTAGTATCCGTGCATGTTGCGTTCAACCTAAACAACTTCATAAAATACCATGGCAGTAAATAGCACATGGATTTTTTTTAATGATTGAAAAGGTGTTTTGCCTGAGCAGGTTGCCTATTTAAAAATACTGTAAAAAACAGATAATTTGATAACCAGGCACACACGCCTTATCAAAAACCAGACAGAACTGGGCAGGAGATGTAATTTGAGTTTCAAACCAAAATCTTCAATTGATCTTGCTACTGAGTTATGATTTTGAAATTTGATAACAAAATGTTCAAAATCAGCAAAAAAAGCATATTAAAATACATAAAAATGAGGAAATATAGATGAATATCAAGGAATGTCTATCAATTGTGTAAAAAATATTCTTACCAATGGATTTACTTTAAATGATCACAGCATGTTTTTAACTATACTCGCAAATTTGTAACAAACTAAAATTTTGACTAAAAATCCACTTTCACCTTTTTCGGCCACTTCACCATTTAGAACCTTGCACAGTTCGGTTGGCTTTGACTAACACGTCACAATTTAAGAAATAACATGTAAATATATTACTGTCATCACAAGACAAGGACAACCATGGGACTTCAGGAATTATGAAAATGTAAGTTTAAACTGAACTTGCATAAGTGGGGGTTCTAGGTACCAAACTTTTAGTTTTTCAGCCGGCGATTTTTAAACGCTGCAATATATTTGGTTTATATTTTTTGTATTTGTATAACTTTTAGTTGCGCTTGCATTGGTGCCAAAAAAAAAATTGCAAATCCATCGCGTCGTTTTTGCGTACTTAGGTTGGGTACCTAGGCGCCCCCCCCCCCCTTTAGCACTAACGGAAGTGACCATGACAAAAAATGAAAAATCTATTAGAGTTACTGTGATCTGATTTATATGCATACACCTAGTGGACATAAAAAAACAAAGGAAATAATTAATAAAAAAATAGTGCCAAAGTATAGTAGGCCATTGCAGCCATTATATTTTATATACATCATGTAGCGATTAGTAGGAACCTATGGTAATTAGACAAGAACCCTGAAAACAACATATAAAAAGGCCTGAGACATTTATGTTTGTGCTTAGATGGTAATATAGTTTTACTTCACAATTAAAGCAATCAGCCAAGTCTAGGCGAAGCAATTGCCGTAGAAAAATGCAGAAACAAATTAGTGTCTTGTTCGCACATTTTGACGCGAAATTAAAATCAAGTTTTGTCCCTAATTTTTTACTGCAAACAAATTTCTTGAGTTTGTATTTCTTATTGTTGATGTCTTTGAAAGCCTTTAACATGTGTGGATTTCACTAAACAATCCTTTAGGAAAGTGGTTATAGTAGGGGGGTCCCTAGAACCCCCCCCCCCCCCGCCCGTTGCACTAACGGAAGTGCAAACACATTATGCAGTTAAGTGTTAAAGCAATGCGATTATGGCAATAAAAGTGGAAAAGTATGTATTGAGACTGAATTAGTTTTGTGTCTTGGTGCGTGTAGCCGCATTTAGATTCCTTGTTATTGACAGTGTCCTATAGCACGTTCACAATTTAGGCGCCACTTTTGTCAACTGGGGTTAATTTTTCAAAGTGAGGTAAAGTTGATTTACTACTCGTTGTTCTTGCCACGGTAAGCGTTGTCATAAAAATACCGTGGCTAGCTTAATTGTTCACCCCAATCAAAATAAAATTCAAGTTACTTGTTTAATTTGGGGTAATTTTGTTGAAAATGGCATTCAAAATTACATTGAATAATGTAACATTGACTGTCCATATAATGACAATGGACATTGGGCAACAGAAAGTTATGACCCCAGGCTTCTTTAGGAAAAATTTGAATAAATTTGGTGATATATTCACAGAAGGATGGCAAATTCAAGGTGTAATTTGTGACAAAATGGGAATTGCTACTAATAGTTTACTTCACACTGAAAATAATCAATGTATGGCTCTTAAAATTCAATGGTTTAATGCTCTTGGTATAGGTTAATAGGGAACAAATAATGCAGTGGCCGGATAAAAGATAGTTGATATCAATGTTTGTAAAAAGTTGGATGTGACATATTACCATGTAACGACAACTAATGTGTTGAAAAAAAAAGTGTTTTCAACTAAAAGGAATGCTTGAGATTTAACATTTTATGAGTTCTTACAACACAGTAGAATATTTCAAAAACACTTTTATTGGGAATCCGCAGTATATGGACGAGTTTTAGGGGTGGATGTGAAATGTCGTTCTTTGTGAAACGGACAATTGCATTATTATGAAGTAGTTGGTTAATCTGAAAGAATTATGTTGGTACTCAGTCCAACTGAATTTTTTGAAACAACTTTCTGAAAAACAAAACATTTTTAATTTTAAATATTTTTCTGGCCTCTTTGCTTCAAATTATGTTTCATAAGCCCATGCATACTGAGCAAGGCTAAAAGACAGTGTTTATCAAAATTTAAAAATGGAAATGACTCTGAAAGAATCAAGCAACCTTAAATGACCATTATAAAATTACCATTCAATGTGAAAAAGACAACAAAACAAGTTAGTTGCGCGAGTTACAGCCTTCCTTGTCTCAAAAAAAAAAATGGTACAATCAGAGAAAAAAAATTGGTTTTTAAATATGAAATTATAATAAGTCGCTCTCCTTGGATAATATTAAAGAACAAAGACCAGGCTTCCAATGGTGTTTGTTTTCATTTATTTGCTTTTGTCAATGCAGAGATATAATCATTTTAGTGCGATATACCAAAATCGATTTGGACACTTATATGCATGGGCAGAGTTGCTTGCCCAGTTATGCAATGCTGTTTGGAAGCTCACAAAAGATTGCAACTTGACAAGAGAACAAAACACAGATTAAAGTAAACAAAAGAAGTCTAGTTTTAAGACACACGTTTAATAATCAACATCATCAGTCAATGATAAATATCTGCTTTCTACATAATACGCAATAAATATTCATTGCACGGCATGAAATGGAACTTTGAATTTATTGCAAAATTGGTAGCTGTTAAAATCAGCCAGAGGAATGTTAATTGAAACCAAATAAACACTCCCAAATCAAAGAAACGGTTTAAAAATATTCCAATATCTTTGTGCCATTTACTAATGTTGAAGTCAACCAAAATTTGAATTTGGAAGCAAAGTATCAAAGTGTGGTAGGAAGTTGCGTTTCATGATACTTCAAGACCATAAAAAATATCTCCTCCAGTTGCTGACGCCAGGTTGCTACGCTCATGGTTCTCTTCTACAAACAACAGTATGACGAATTGTTATTCACTTTATCTTTAAAGCCAGAATTACTGATCAAACTTCCACCATTACGTAGCTATTTTCGTATCTTTTAAGAGTTTTCTTAAGAAGTTAATCTTTTTAAAGATTTTCATATCGGTTCAAGTGTGAATAACTTATGTTAACAAATTAGTTCACCGGTTTCACTCAACGAAAGTGGCAAAATTCGATTTTTGTGTTGCAGTAAACTGGAGTTTAGCTCTAGATTGAAACAAGCAAATGAGATGAAACAAAAATCTGGAAAGCCTGGGATTCTTCTCTTTAATGTGAGTACAAAAGACTTATGTTGAGATTATAATATTGAAAAAAATCGGTTTTTGATTTGCTACCCTTTTTTTGAAGACAGGCTGGAGATAGGCATTTTTAAACCAAAACTCATTTTGATGGATGTGACAATTGGGTGTGAACGAGAACACATTTTTAGTGGTCTGGCAGTAATTTAAAGAGCATAATAGGACAACATAACTCATTGTGCATTTTAGGACACCAAATAGCTCTAACAAAAAACGAAAATTGGGTACACTAATGAAATTTAAGTTGAGTAATGAAAGAAAGTTGTTGTGGATGTGACGATGTGAGGATGTGACAAAAGCTGAACGAGACAAATAAAATTATTGCCCCAGCCCAGAAAGATCGTATGATCATAAGTGTAGGGTCCATTATAAAGCTCTACAATTGTATTTCAAAATTAATATTAAAGTGCCAATATTTTATTCTTGTTACACCCAAATTCTAAATTTAAAAATATGGTGGATGTGACAAAGAAGTGAACGAACAATGAGTGCTCCGCATACCATTTTGCTGTAAACAAAAATAAGTGAGGCATAACACGTTTTAGTCCAATAATCTTAGGAAATAAATATCAAATTGACAATATTTTGTTAACAGAAAATAATTGATGTTTGTTTAAGAACCAATTTAAAATGTGTGTAGCAGTGAACGTACAAGTCACCATCCACACATGAATTTTGCCTGATATCATACTTATACAAGAAAAGCTATTCCTTAATTTGATCTTAATCAAAACGTGGACTTATTCCCTAACTAAAAATAAAGTACAGGAATAGGGAAAATGTGGGGGTTGAAGAATGGCAGCTTGACAAAAAATAAACCTTAATTTCCAGTTGACCCACGAAATGTCCATTTTAGGCATGTTATGATCTCACAACACCTTAAACCGTGTGACAGGAGCAAGTTGGTTACGCTATGGGAGGTAGAGCCATAGGGAGGATGGAAAAACCACATAATGATACTTGATCCCATAATTTTTGAACATGCTAGGAAGGAAAATGCAAAATTCAAAAAGTGGCGCTAATCATGAAATGGGCCTATCCAAAACAAATTCTATTTATTTATGAATTGGAAACTCTATGACAATATCATCTATTCAAATTTGAATAGGGATCAGGTTTCATTTGTTTGAATAGATTTTCCTATTCATTTGAAAAAATTAGTAAGGTCACTGGGATAAGGCGGTTATTCAAATATGAATAGATTGATTAAAAAAATGAAGATATATTTTTTAGTGTATAGCATTTGATTTGTGACGAAAAAAGAAGATAAATTTTCAAACAATGACCCTTTATTCTGCCCACAAAATAACGCCCCCAATCAAAGTACACCACATATTGAACCTTGGGAACTAATGATGATTGACCAAGTTTGCCTGCAATTATCCCAAGCGTTTGAGCAGGAGATAACAAATTACAAAACTTTAACCAAAATGATGGACATAAATGCACACACATACATGCAAAATTCAGTAGTGATTACCTAGTCTTAACCCGAGCAAGCTCAGGGCCCGGGTTCAGTGGCCGTGTGCAGGATCTTTTGAGTGGGGTACAAGAGTAACCCCCCCAATCGAGGTAAATAAACGCTAAAAGCAAGTGCTCCATTTAGGCTTTTGGAAGTTGATTAGAACGGCAGACAATTCATTTTCCCTTCATATTATCAAGCCTGTGTTTTCTTGCTATTCATAGAAATATATTACTCAAAAATATAAATATGTAACATGTGACAATGAATTTAGTGGTTTTTAAAGTTTCTAGGCGGTCACAGGGTTTCGCGATGCCCGACACCTGGGTTTCACGATCGCCGGGCTTGAATGACCATCTTGTTTCGGTTCCCTTGACCTTCCAATGAACCCCCGAGACTCCTTGTTTTTATGACTGTTATTTTTTTTTGCATCACCAATCAACCCTGCCACGTTTCCTCGGATACACCAAAGTTTACCCCATTGACCTTTTTGCCATGATGACCCATGATGAGTTTGTCGTGACTTTAAGATAAAGCGAAACACACCAATCACCCCACCCTCCAAGTTCACGTCATACGACCAATGTTACCCATTTGACCTTTAATGACCTGAGACCTGGTCGTGACCTTAAAAATTGGTCGGCATCAACAATCGACCCCATCCAAGGTCATGCCCATACACCGTTTCCCCATTTAAAACTCAATTGCCCCATTGAATGATCCTGATGACATTGATCCACTAACCCCCAATACAAACTCGGTCGTCTTCGGATGGTCAAGGGGCACCAACCCACAATTCAGGAACTTGAGACCCTCGGTCCCGAGAACCCATGGCTCTTAAACCTCTTTGACCTTGAATGCCCCTAATGACCTCGTCGTGACGTTTGAAATTTTCGGCATCAGCAATTCACCCCCACCCTCCTAACTAATTGTTGACCCCCATTGAACCTCCTTTGCCTTGAATGACTCCTGTGGACTTTGTTGTGACAGTTAACATTTTTGGGCCATAAAACAACGACCCGCACTCAAAGTTTGATGCTTATACAACCAACGTTAAACCCCTATGACTCCTTTGACCTTGGGATGACCCTGATGACATTTGATCCACTAACCAATACAAACTCGGTCTTCAGAAGGTTAATCAAAAAAGGCACCCACCCACCAAGTTCGGGGAGAGAAATTCCAAACATGCGATAGTGCGACGTTAGAATACCACCAGATAGTACTGGATGTTGGTACCATAGATAGCTTTGGTCCTTCTTTCCATACCAAAATTAGTAGGCCCTAACAACATGCGTAGTATAACCCTATCATGTTTATCCTGCCGTTTCCGATGTTAGAATGACGTCTTAAAGTTTGTAAACGATTTGCAAATGACTA
>JAMKCH010063947.1:0-30426 GCA_023653785.1 Ophioderma brevispina
GTGGGTATATTTGGCTTGGATTACAAGTGGCCAACCCAAATGGGTCCATTGTGAGTTATTCAAGGGTCTGTGTGGGCTCTAGGATATGGGGGGTTTTCAAGGGTTTTTTATATGGGCCACATGTGGGTTGATGGTGGGCATGGCTACAGGTGGGCTTCTACAGGGCTCACCCATATGGACGTGTTCTCAATGACCTGTATTTTTTTCAGCTGTAAAATGCATATTTTGACCATAATGTGTATTTTGAAGTGGTTTTAAAAAAAATTAGTTCACAGACAAGCCCCACAATAACTGTATCTGTTTACTTTTCATCACTTTGAAAGGTGTCATTTTGATGACACCTTTTAGAGAAAGGATGATGTACAGACTGCAACATTTTGATGACACCATAGAACATATATATCATATTAAAAATAAACCTTTCATAAAATTAAACTTAAACAATTTCTTGTTTCATTGCACTTCAGTATAATTCCCATCTTTGGGAGATGTTTAGCTGATGAAACAACAAAATATAGGTTTGTGTGTTTTCACCCAAATGTGGGCCACTTAATGTTCCACATGCAGAGAGTAGTAACAAGGAGCATTAAAATAAGGAGATGACACTTGTGGACGAACAGTGGTCCCAGGACCTTGGTTTACAGGGGGCGGTATAACGACTCGGGTTATATTTTAAAGGTGATCCTCATTGCTCGGACGGCATATGTTAAGCTATATACCAATGGAAAGCTTATGACTTCAGGATGCCAAAAATATCTTTTCCCAAAAAAATAATCGTGTAATATAGTCGCTATAAACCAAAAACTAACCCTATATTTCGTTGCGATTTTACGCCCAAAAATACGCTTAAGCTTTCCTTCTCTGACCTTGGCAAATTCGTGTGACGTAGGCGATTGTGTAAGTCTTGTTGCGCAATGCATCTTCCAATGTAAAGGAACCCCAAATCGCTCCTTTTCTCCTGTGTTGAATTTCGCCAATATAACGATAAATGTTGGTTGACTATGTTCTTTGATCTCTGTAGATTGGTAATTATAATTCCCGGCTTCATAAGTGTGCAAGAAATGTGAAAAAATCGCTTGAATTCTCATCGCTTACGATGAATCGTGAGTAGCAAGCAGAGCTCAGACGCCAGCTATGTTTACACGAAAGTGTGGGATTTTGACCACCACTCATGCTCCTGGAGCATGAAAAATAAATAGCTGCCCTTTGAGGTTAGTGAGGGAGACCTGCCCCTGGAGCATTGGTGGTGGTAAAAAACTACCGCATGCGTATAAAGACACGGCTCTTCCATTGATTTACGTTACACCCTCTTATGCTAACCGATGGAATTGCATGAGGTATAGGCGCTATCAGGAGGAGTAACGGAAAATATCTTAACACTTAAGTGCCCAAGCTAAAAAAACTTCCGTTAGTGCCCAAGGGGGTGGTTCTAGGGACCCAACCCAGATAACCACTTTCCCATGGGAGTTTGATCATGACACTAACACAAATAAATGGGTGTCACGTAAGAACCACATACCCACAATAAAAATGAAAATCCGACCTTTGATCTATGACCTATGGCCAATTGAAATTGTCACTCTTCGAAACAGAGTGGTTCGCACATTTCCATCCTCAGCAACTGCAATATAAGGTTTTGAACCAAAATAATTAATTATATCTACTCTAGAATAACCAATTAAAATAATCATTGCAAAATATAGCCAAATTTATACCATCTTGTATTTTCCTCAGAAACTTCAAAATCGCCTTATTTTTCCCATAGACTTACACAGTTAAGAGCACGGCGTGACAAAATTAAAAATGGATGCTATCAGCATATAAAAGGTTATTTGATTTAAGTATTATTAATTATTAATTAATTACCTCCTAAGGTATATATCTAAGCAAATAAATCCCAAGATTTAATTACTTTAATTTTTTAATTAGTAAAAAAAAAAAAAAAAAAAAAAAAAAAAAAAAAAAAAAAAAAAAAAAAAAAAAAAAAAAAAAAAAAAAACCCCCCCCCCCCCTGGGCACTTAAGTGTTAATATACTTTTCTCAGACCGGGAAACAGTCACTCAATTATGGCTATTGAACCTTTTTTTAATAAATTACTGTTGGCTTTGCTATTGGGTTTCCGGTAAAGTCTTGGCTCATCGAGCGTAACATGGCGGTAATTACTTTAACTAGCGACAATTTTTTAACCATTATAAATTGCAGCAATACTGTGATAGTTATCTGTATCTGTATTGCTCATAATTCTGATTAATTTGAGCAAATTTTAGAGAAAACAAAGGTAAGTCTTCGAAAGCGCAGAAGCGAGCGATACAAATGAGTAGGATTTTGTTTCCACCACTGGCGAGTGCCAAATTGTGTAATACTTGCATAGAAGCTCATAGACGATTACACAATCGGTGACGTCACCACCTCACAGCGCCCAAGTCAATAATATTGACTTTCGCTGAAGTGGTGTTGCTTGAAGGACGATTTTCATTTTGGCTCTTGTAACCAAATCGTGAGTAGCATAAATTTGACACCGTTACATATAAAATCGCGATAAAATAAGCTTTCCATTGGTATATAGCTTATTCTATTACCTCTGCTGCCCATTATTGAAAATGCTGCATTCTGATTGGTCTGCAATAATGGGTCGCGAATGCATTTTCTCATAAAAAATAAAATAATGGACTCGGCTGCGCCTCGTCCATTATTTATTTTTTTCCCGACCTCGGACACATTATTCGCCCATAAAGGATACTGCATCACCCTTTATTTCTTAAATATATGCCGTCCGAGCAATGGGGATCACCTTTAAGGGGGTGAGACACAGCACTAAAAAGTCCAGGCAAAACTCGGGGATAACAAAACATAGGCGATAATCTTGTAGACTATTTGGACTTAAAACGTAAAATTGGTGTTATATGAAAGCTCTGAATTTCTGAATTGCTATAATATAGAATATACGGTGAATTAAGTTCTTTTTACAAAAACAAATAGTAGGGAACTAAACTATTTCCAGGAGATTTCCATTGAAGGGAATCGAATGTGTAGACTCCAAGGGCTGTAGCAAAATATATAACCTTTGTTTCATAAAAAATAGATTAAATAAACCTAAATAAAATTAAAGGAGCTAAATTTTGATACTAAACATACCAAATTCGACCTTGAAATAACTGAAATAGGCGCATTTGAAAAACAAAATAATTAACATTGTGAAACATCCAGTGTACGAACCCCTTAAACTGGGATGGACCTTGGTGCAATCGAGGGCGCTATATATAGCCGATTCTTGCAATGCGAAGTTCGTTACTATCAAGGTTACAAACGGTGAACACGTAACTCTATAAGGTGAGGTTAATATATACAGGAGGGACCATAAATTTCGTTGGTATGCATGAACTTTCGTATTTTGCCATAGCCATATTGAGGGGTAAAGGAGCAAAAGACGACAGGCGCTAAGTGTCAACCCCCTGGTAGTAACTCAAAATTAAACATATTTTTAGCAAATCTGTGAAAAATTTTAAAGAAGCTGATTTCAACTGATTTTGGTAGGAAAAAAAGTGAGTTATCGTAGGGGGGGGGAAAATTACTTTTTCGGCAGTCAAAGGTCAATAGCAAGGGTCAAATTTTGAAATTGATCCAATAATGTTAAAAAGTATACCAAGTTAATAGTTTAATCATAAGGATTCAAAAAAGGTATAGTTTGTACTATCTGCTGCCGAAAGTTTTGGAGTTATAGACTAAAACAGCAAAAATCAATAAAAAAGGCCATTTTCAGTTGTACAGGGGTCAAATTTTAAAATTACTCCGATTTGGATAAAAAGAATGGTGCCAATTATTGATGCGGAATGAGTATACCTGGCCTCTAATTCCGGTATGCGTACCTACCAAAATTCTTGATAATGCTACTCAGGTTTGTTTCAAAAACCCAACCCATGATCAATCGATAAGCAGTAGTGTGTATGAGCTTCATTCCGTTTACTATTGATTTCCGTTGATCTAGGCAGTCTCATTGGGTCGAGTTGCCTTTTCTGTTTAGGTAGGTACGCATACCAGAATTAGAGGCCAGGTTGACCTCTTTCGCGTTATTGATGGAACTCATCACTATGAGTTACAATAAGCTCATCTACCAAGGACACAGTTCAGTGGGTTGTACTTGTACATACATTGCCATGAACTGACTTTGAGTGATCTGGGTATCATATATCATACCCAACAGAACCAGGGGTGTATTTTCTAAATACATTGGTGAATGAAAGCTACTGAAGTAACTGAACTGTGCCAATGGAATTAAGATTTTACTAGCTCATATTGCATAGGATTAAAACAAGGAATAGTTTTGACGTTACTCTCAATCTTATTTTTTAATGCAAATCGGATCAATCCGGTTTTGCACTCTCCTTTGGGTATTATGACACAAGGAAGTGTTTGCACCAAGTTTTAAATAAAACAACCCGAAAAACAAGATAAAAAAACAGCAAAAAGCATTAGAACATCCCTGATACAAGCGACACACACCGTGAGTATATTAAAGTGACAGGAGGAGATTTTTTAGGATATGAATTTCTCTCAAATTTCACTGGATCGGTTGTAGACCACCTACCGAGAACGTTTGGAAGGTTTATTGGACAAACAGGTGCAAAAGAAAACCGCAAACCTTGTTTTGAACTTGCCTGCTATCGTAATCGTTCCCCATAGAAAACCATGCTTTGACTTTCTGTCGTGCACGACAGAAACTACTAAATCATCATCTTATTACATAAAGACAGCGTATTCGGCATATACACTTCAGGTGTGATCTAATACATTGGTAAGCATTCTAAACATGTAAAAAACCGAGAAGAAGGTTCGAGAAGAATTGGGGTTGCTTCTTTCTGGAAATCTCATCATGTCTCTTTAAACTTCCCTTTGGCGCTTGTTTGACGAGTAAAATCACTAGGTGGGAGTATCATTAACAATCGCTTAGCTACTCGTGATACAAAAGTATAGCATGTATTTCAACCTTACAAGGTGCATTCGTGATTCTAAAGCCGCTTCTGGTTTTGTTCATATTTGGCTAGATATCCTGAGAAAAGCTTATTCCCAAATGTCAGTTCAGTCGAGGTTCTGATCTGCTTTTTGGTGTTACGAGCAAGATGTTCTTATTTTACCATCTCCCAGTAGACCACTGTTACGTTATTTTTCTGTCCGTTTACGGCAAGACAAAATTGCGAATTTTTTGCAGATACGATCGATTTGCCCGTCGATTGGGCACACATACTATACTTAGTAGGGTGGGAGACGATGGGATGGGATGAGTCGGGGAGGGGGTAGGAAAACGAGTTGGATTGGGGTGGAGCATGTGCGAACGAGGAAAAGGTCAATGTGGGGAAGCTTGGGGTGTCCAATATGCGAGTTTGGGTGTGGGGATCAGAAAGAGGGAATGGAATGAAAAAGGTAGTCTCACTTCTCGCGCTCCCACTGTCCGATATCATAAAAATCTCAACTTTTTTTTTAGGGTAAGGTGGGGGCCAGGCTTGGATCCACGAAACATGCACCTTTTAAAAATAAGTTAGTGAGCCTTTCTTGAGCTAAGATATGATTTAAGAAAACGGAAGTTATGAAATGCCTTTTCCAAAGATCCTGTATAAAAAAACGGGGCTATTATGTGGCCAATGTAAACTTCAAAAACGGTCTCGGGGCGAACGGACGGTACCTACAGCAGCCTTTATACGAAATGAAGATGGCAAAATTTATACATGATTTGTCTATTTTAATTTCCTCAGGTGCCTTTACTGCTAGGAGATTGAATAATGACTTCATACAAAGAAAGAGTTGTATACGACCCTTACTACTGCACCCCCCTCACTATAGCATATACAACAATTAATTTGCGTTTTAATGCTACAGTTTCCCTCGTGGTGCAGCGGTCTATAATCGATCGACATTATTGATTGGACTTTTGGATAGTCTTTTTATTGGCAGTTCGAGCCCGGCGCTGTGCTAAACGGGTCGGGATTAGATCATAATTACCATATCTGTGCCTAAATAATTCATTCACATGTAGGGTTTAAATTCAAAATGGCGTCCAAAATGGCCGCCAGACTAGCGTTTTCACTAAATCTGTTAATTAAAATAAGTTATTAATAACTTAATTTTGCGTCAAGAAGATCCAAGTGATTATGCGTCTTAGTGGTTAATTGGGAATACATCGTGCATAAATAATTTCATCACAGTATTTTTAAAAATTCAATATGGCGGTCCAAAAACTGGGTGCCGAAATGTTTTTTTTTTACTAAATGCATTCAAACAAGAGTATAAACGTAATTGTCGGGAGGTTTCAATGAGTTTCAGATTATAATGATCACCTAAATAATTTTATTCACATGTTGAAATATAAAATGGAATTCAAATGGGCCGCAAAATGGAGCCAAAATTGCCGCTCAAGTGGACCTTTCCACTACAATGCTCACAAGCAACAAAAATACACATTAACTATAACAGGACATCATAACAGTGAACATATCTACAGAAAACATATATGCTTATATACAGGGGCAAATTTTACCACTGCCAAAAGACAAAATACCGCTGGTTCTCTTACCTTTTTGTGCACAATTCCCGTAGGCCAGGGGCAATTGGTGTTAAAAATGCTAGAAATTGCCCCTGGTTCAGAAATCCCTTATTTCAGCCCTGTACTACTCTTTCTCGCCCTCCAGGAAATCCCGCCCTGTTGCGAATAAGGAAATGTGTATTCCTATTCTTACCAACATCAAACATGGCCCATTCACATCATTTGCAGTTACAAGACCCTAAGATGCGTTTTGCCCAGTAAAAAATATCAACAATCCATCACCTGACAGAGCAGAAACCTACCTGCCCTCATGATGGGGGACGTTTGTCCAAGCGGCCATTCCACAAAGAGGCTACAGGAAAACCGGTTCCCAGATACCAGGGGGGGCGGTGGTGCTTTTAGAAGGAAGTTACCAGACTTTGAGACCGCCTAGCGCCACAAGGAAATGGCATCACAAACCTCAACCAGCTGTCCGGTGTTCACACCTCAAGGACATGTGATGAAATTTATATTAAAACCTCCAAGGCTTTTCCTACTCAATTGGCACCCACGCTGCGTTCAAAGGAAGCGGTATCCCAGTTGTGCCGAACCGTCCAGCTTGAGGTATATGGTTGCAGAAGACGCAATATCTGAGTTGAATCTAATTACACAGCCGATGCCATCGGCTGTGTTCTGTTTTTGTCGTTCTTCTTTCTTCTTTCTGCTGGCAAAACCTGTTAACGGCATCTAGCTCAGTCATTGTGACGTATTGTGACCAGACTTATAATAAACCAATGACCGCTGGGACGAGTTGCCCGATCATGTCCTATGAAATTGAACCTCTGGTCTACGTTGACGTGGCCACAGGCGTCAAATATGTAATTTAATTCTTACAATTATCTTCTTCTACAGCAAATTACGCCGATTCAACTAAAATGTTAAGGACCAAGACACTTGCTTCAATAGGTTTTCAGGGATAAGAGTCAAAGGTCATAAGGGTCAATTTCCCCCTGTTTTAAAGGCCAAAAATTGTGAAAAATATTCAACAATCTCTGGCTTACAATACGTACAGAGTGACGTCAATTAGAGCACATGTATTGTTACCAAACAGGTCTCGTGTGCCACCAGTTTCAGGATCAAAGGTCGTTAAGGGGTCACTTCCTTTCCGGTCAACCCAAAAAAAAATATTCCAAATTTTCAAAAAAAGTTATCTCAAAACTGAAACATAGTACGTGACCTAACTTGCAGGTCTGCAGTCATGTTACCTCGGGTCGAGCAATGTATTTTTATTTTGGGGTCAAAGGTCCAAAAGGTCTTTCCGGTTTTAAGGTCATAATTTTTAAGGAATTTTTGCTCCTCCAGAACTAACCGTAGTAGAATTTTTTATTGCATTGGAACAATGCAATTTTTGTTGTGTACACGAGGTTTTTTTTTTTAAAGTCATTTGAAGGTCATTCAGGGGGTGCAAAGGTCAATTTTTGCCCAAAATGCTAAAAATAGACCAATGGATTTTATATCTCATCCTATAGAGGACAGATAAAGCCCGTTTATTCCTAAGTGAGTAACAATTATAGTAGAAGAGGTCTATGATAGTCTCCACAAAAAAAAACCCGCCCCAAAGGTCAAGTCAAGTCCAAGGTCAAAATTTACAAACAAGCTCCGGTTGGAACCTGAAATTTGCCAGAATAATCCTCGGGATAAATCGTAAAATACCGAAAAATTATACATATTAGCCCTATTCATGACCCAGGGTCACGTTATAGAGGTGCAAAAGGTCAACAGGCGTCAATCTGTAATTTTTTGTTACAAATTATCTCTTCTACAGCAATTTACATACGGCCGATTATCAACCAAACTGGTTCAGAGGAACCACTGGCCCTTCTTCATATCGGGTGTTCAGGGATCAGGGTCGAGGTCATTAATGGGTCACTTCCGGTCGAAAAGCCAAAATTGTGAAAAATATTCACAAAAAAGAATAATCGCTTTCCTTACAAATTACATAGAGTGACGTCGTTAGGGTACATGTATTGTTGTATACCCCTCCCGGGGTCTTTGGGTTGTCCACAGTTTTTGGGTGGTCAAAGGTCATTAGTGGTCACTTCCGGTCAAAACCAAAAATATTCAAATATTCAAAATTTTTTATCGTCAAATGTAACATATGTAGAGTGACATAAACCTTTCAGACATGCATTGATGTTCAGATCATGCTGCAAAAATTACATTTGGTAATTGTTTGGGGGTCAAAGTCATTTACAGGTCATTCCGGTTTTCAAAGAAAAGCCAAATACTTTCAAGATTTATTATCTCCAGCACTAAGCATAGTAGATTTTTTTTTTATTTGCACTGACAAATCATTTTACCACCAACCGGTATACATGAGGTTTTTTTTTATCTCGTGTCAAAGGTCATGACGGGGGTCAATCGGTCAAATTCATTCAACAAAAAATGCAAAAATAATCGCTGTGTAACCAGTGGGCCTAGTGGGCCACAGGCTCTAGTTTACTCTGTTTGTTTTGAGTGTGTGAACGCCGATGGCTAGAACGGTTTAGTTTTTGTAAAACTTTCTAATAGCACCCAGATGGTATCCATGGAATAATTTGTAGCTACTTTTGGAATGAGTTGACAAACCTTGAGGGCAGTTTATTATCTTCTCCAGGTTATTGGTCTCTGATATTTGTAGATTGGAAAATGTCCCTCTGTCTGGGATTGTATTCTGCAAATGCTGTGAATGCGCAATGTTGTTATTGGTGGCAACAATTATTATGCACATTATTTTGCTTCTTTCAGTGCAGGGGCGGCTCGCGGGGGGGGGGGGTCTAGTTCCTGTTCGTCGGTACTTTCCCGCAATATTTTGACTTTTAATAAAAGGAAACAAACACCTTGGTTAAGAGAACAAACCCAAGCTCGGGCATGCTTTAGAAAAAACACCAGCCAAAGAAATGGAACTTCTCAGGACGGCAACGGTCCTCCTATTAGCAGAATATCAAAAAATAGGGGTCGTCGTCAACACTTGCGGCCTGACACCTTTACAGGAAATCAGTATAACAGGGGAAGATTTTATAAGCAAAAGATGAAGGGACAGCCGTCTGCACGTGCACAAGGAAAGCTGAAACTTTCAGCATCCCCCCAACGCACGGACAGGTGCGACGCTCTTTTTGGTTCGACAGACGTTTCAACGCGCAATAACAAACAGTACTTCCTTACTGTCCGTCCATGGATAGCCATTGACGGTGTAGCTTCATTTTGGAATGCCATGTTTGTTTTTTATTTATCTATTTTAGTAAAAAATCCTTCACATTGTACTATAGTTGTCCACCGATGGCTGGTTGATTTTGGTGTTGATTATGCCCTTTCTTGTGGCGCTACGACGTCAAGGTCCTGGAAACTTGTAAAACCCCCCTCCCCCGATGGTCATCCTTGGACAAAAAAAAATCGTTTTTTTAGCCTCTTTTTGAATGCCCGCGTTGACAAACATCCTCCCATCCATGAGGCAGGTTTATGCTCGTCTGTCAGGTGATGGATTATTATTTTTGCACTTGGGCAAAACGCATCTATTGGGTCTAGTACTTTCGGGCAAATGCTGTGGAGAATGGGTCAGTTTTATGTTGGTAAAACAATGGCATGCACACATTTCTTTACTTATTCAGTGCAGGCGACTTCCTGGAGGGCGAGTACTCTTATCTCTGACATCAAAACTTGCTGTTAAATAGCGATCTTAGGACCTTGGGGCTTACTCATATAAAAAAGGGGGTTGGGTATGTGCCCGCCCATAACACCCTCAGTTTCAGGCCAGGCGATTTTCCGGCCACAGACTCCCATTTAAAAGCCTATTTTAAGTTCCAGAGACCCCCACTTTTATGTAAGAATCTGTTCTTGCCACATATGTAAGAATCTGTTCTGGACCACATTTTACTAAAACCTCAATTTTGAAAAAAAATCACGCTCAAAACCTTGTTTCTGCAAGAAACTACCCAAATACAAGCTATTATATATCTAAGCTAGCAATTTAACACCATACACCGTTATAGCATATGTATTTGTTGTGCTGTGACGAATTGTAATGGGGGGACAGAGTCACTTGGCGGCATTTGCTCCATTTTGGAAGCCAGTAAATTTCAAACATGTGAATAAAATTATTTAGGTACATGGTGTATCATTATGGGCAATCTTGAACTCCGACGTTCCTTTCTACCTCATTTTTAATGCATTTTATAAAAACTTATTTTGGAAGCATTTGTGGACTCATCTTGAATTTCAAATATGTGAATGAATGATGTAAAGGCACAGAGTATTCAGTATCCACCTAAGACTTTCATCTCATTGGATCTTCATGACAATTAAGTGTCTCATAACTGGTTGTTAATACGTTTTAGTGAAAAATGCTATTTTGGCGGCCATTTTTGGGACGCCATTTTGAATTTTAAAACATGTGGAATGAAATTTAATTTAGCCAACAATCTTAAGATGATCTACTATTTTCCCCATTGATTTTTCTTGACAATTAAGTTTCTTATATCTTGTTTTAATTTATTTAGTGAAAAACCCCTAGTTTTGCGGCCATTTGGAAGCCACTCTTGAATAAAAAAAACCCCACTTGGGGCCACTTTTAAATTTTGGAACAGCCATGATATGTTTTGGGGGTCATAAAGAACCGTAAAAAAGAAGTTGGTTTGGTTTAGTTCTCTCTGGGTGCAAAGGAGGTGTGTCCTTGCTCCCTCGTAAGTTTCAGTTTCTGTTGATCATTATCTTTAACTTTGGGTGTGTAGGCTAACGCAACATGGCCATTACTACTTACTGTCATAAGGGGGGTGTTCCTAGGGAACCACATTTTTTTTGTTTTTCAGTCCAGCGCCGGCGATTTTAACTCTGCAATATACTTGGTTATATTTTTGTATTTTCGTCCTAACTTTTAGTTTGCGCTTGATTGGTGCAAAAAAAATCAAATCCCATCGCGATCTTGTTTGCGTTAATTAGCATGGGTCCCCTGGAGCCCCCCCTTAGAACAACGGAGTCATACTGAATGTTCGGCATGTCAGACAGTCATTATCAATCTTTTGCATTTCATATTTACGAAGGACTTTACGAATCATGCCGACCACCAATTTCCAAAAACTACGTAAAGGTTCCCTGTACTACCTCCCCTTATGCACTAACGGAAGTGCCCATGACAAAAATGAAAAATCTTATTAGAGTTACTGTGATTCTGATTTTCATAATGCATACACCTAGTGACATAAACAAAGTAAATAAAAATCTTGCAAAGTATAGTAGGCCATTGGGGCCATAATATTTTATATACATCATGTAGTGGTTTACTGTAGGAACCTATGGTAAATTATACAAGTAACCCTAAAAATATAAAATGGCATGAGACATTTATTTTTGTGCTTAATATGGTAAATATAGTTCATTCTTCACCAATTAAAGCAATCAGCACAAGTGTAGGTGAAGCAATGCCGTAGAAAATGCAGAAACAAATTAGTGTCTTTTTCGCACATTTTGACGCAATAATTATTAAAATGATCCGGTGATTTTCACTAAGTTGAAACAAAAATATTCCTCAGAACCATACCAAGTAATATCACCGGGAAAACTTCTCTTCTCTGAAGAAAACGTTAGATTCATAAATACAGTATCTAAATTTCTTTGAAACTTTTCGCCGTGAATTCAAGGAATCCAACACCCGTCCATATTCTAAGCTTCCTCTGATGGCTCATTGGTCTAAGCCTCGGAAATCATTAATTGTATTTTGGGTTTCAGGTCGGTTTTAAGTCGGTCGAGCCTATCGTTTCGACTAGTACAATGTTCTATATAGTAAATTCTAGTTTAGTGCAAATCATTCTTTTCTATTTGCGAGGACAAATTTCATGATATAAAGTCGAAAGTTTGCCAATGGGACGACCACTTGAGTATACTTGAGTATACTTGATGCTCCCTTTACATTTATTAACTTTATTATCTCTACTCTTTTTAACGTATGGCTTTTTTCGTTGCCAACGTCTTTTGGTAGAATCATTAACAACAAGAACTACTAAAAATATCCATCCAAGAATACGAATTAAAAGTAAATTGGACCTCGAAACATTGTTCAAATATTACTTGGTACTTCTGCTTCAACGGTAAGGAAAAGAGTGACACAATGCACTCGAACCCAAAGAACATCTTGAAATCATCTTAGTAATGGGTTCGTAACACTTCACTATTCACCCAGTAAGGTCTACTGGTCTTGGGTTTTTGTTGACCTATTCAGATTATCAGATTGTCCCCAATAAAACTATAACAATCAACTAAAATTATAAAAAATCTAAAACTCTGCTTTTTTTGCCAGATATTTTGATTCTTTAAATTGTTAACAATATTCAAGCGAAATCCCGCGCGTTTATTCCCTCCAATTTGATGGACCCTAAGCGGAGAATATTGTCGGTTTGACCACAAGGATACAATTACCACTTGCCAGTACACCTGAGGTTCAAGAAACTTAAAGGTATAAGGCATGTAGCATCATTGTGGGTATTAAACCATTTTCACAACCAAACAAAGATATTGAACAGACCAGATTGAAATTGTATTATCAGATATTGAAACTCAGCATATATTATTTTTTCAGTGAAAGCACCAGGAATTATTTATGTGGTAGATGAAATGATGGACTCCCTCGCAGGGGGCAATAATCCGAATCATAAAATTTGGGGAATTTGACTGCTTTCCAACTAATGCAACAGTCTACAAGCCTGTGGAGGGACAAAGTGTTGTACCACTCTCCGATGTGGAGGGACAATTTTACCCTTCCCCTATTCCCAACTGCCTCCACCATGCAAGGGAGGAATATAATGAAACCAGTGTTCAACAAAGAGCGCACGGACGTTTTGGTATTCAAAGGTCTCAGTTTACTTTCAACAAGGGTGTTTTTAAGGTCCTACCTTCTGCTGAAACCTGGACTAAAGCTTAGACAACAAGACTGTTTGGAATTGAATTTCCCAATGCTACATGTATTTATTAGCAATTGCGACATTATAAAGTTATAAATTATGTTATATCACAAGAAGCAGCACTTTATACCTACTTTTTATTTTAATTTTCAATAAAGACTGTGTTGAAGGTGAATTTCAATGGTAACTTTGTTGATATCAGGATAGCCGAAACTGGCCAACAGGTTTTTCAACTGTCTCCGATAATTAGCCGTAATTCCTGAGCCAGACCCCCAAATTGCACCAACTAAGAATCTCATGAAAGCTGGAACACTCCTAAAAAGAATCAGTAAAACTCCAGTTGAGATGAACTGAAATTTTTGGCCAAAAAATTAATCTTTGATTGTATATTTTTTTGGGACAGTCTGTACTGTAACAACCCAATTTTTCCGGGGAGAAACAAATTTCAACCTATATATATTTATTTTTTTCTTAATTTATATTTTGATGTAGGCCCTTATACCTGGCCCAAAAGTTGCTCAAAATATTATAACGAATCTCTGGTATAAGTTTCTTCATGTAAAAAGAAAATTTTGGAAACGGGAAGAATCACATTACAATTTTACAAAAGACCTGTTTGCATTTAACACGTGCTGGTGTTTTCCATTTTACGGAATCGCAATCGTGACTGCTGAACCCAAAAGACACCAACTTCCCTTGTTCATTTTCCGTAACTTTGATCGTGTGAGGGGACGATGTTAAAGGGACATAATGGCATGAAAAAGAATTTGACATAATGAAAAGGACCCTTACTGAAATCACTTCCACGCGTTTGAAAACAATTTGGGTGTAAGAACAGTAAAAACAGGAACAGGAAGAGTTCCGGGGAGGTGGCAGTTTGTGGCAATTTCTGGAAGAAGGATGCTGACATTAAATACTGCCAGCATTTACCAAACTTGAAAAGCATGTTGTCATCAGCTCACAGACCATTACTATATTGTATATGTTCTAATCCCGGCTAATCCATCTTTCACTTGCCAGTTACTACAAGCCTAAAGTACAATGCCTGAATCCCGGTCTGAATGTTTTTGAATTGTGTCGCAAAACATGCTAGATACACTGTAAATTCTGACAGGGATGTGAACACCTTGCCTTTCCTGTCCAGAAATTGCCACAAACTGCCACCCCCCACCCCCAATTAAAAAAAAAAAAATATTTTTACATAATTAAACATCCAAATTGTTTTCAAACTCGTGGAAGTGATTTCAGTAAGGGTCCTTTTCATTATGTCAACTTTGAATGCCATCGTGTCCCTTTAAATTACTAGTGAGGTAATATATCCTTTATAAGTTACTACGCACACCAATTTACGCTCGTATAATACCACCCTAGTAAATTACCCGTAAGTTGGCGAGTAGTAATTAGAGAGGTAGGCTTACTATAAACTATTAACTTACCCGATTTCGTTTACTCAGGCCTTAGTGTCTCACCACACAATACAGTTGTTCACAGAGTGGTACTTTTTACAAGCAGCTGTTCATATTTATCATACCATCATGTAGGTCCCTCGATTTTCATTGGATAATCGCTTCAATTTGCTGACTAAATATATCCCGTATCACCCCCTCGGAGCGCGTCTCAACGTCCGTATCATGTCAGGAACTGCGCATGCGTGACCATCTTCTTATCGTGTCCAAAACTGTGGTTCTCAAATATGATCCAACCAGAGATGGGTACAACGTCTGGCTGCTTCACTGAATTCCGCAAGGTCCTTGTTTGTGCATTGTTGCTCCAGCAATGGGCAGACCAAGAGGTGTTCCATTGCCTGTGGTGCTGTTCCACAACCACATGTAGTATCCTGGTCTGCTTCCAGATAGCCCCACTTCTGCAAGGAAACCTTAGATCGGTCAGTTTCTGGTTCTCAATCTTGAGGCATCGCCATTCAGCCCATGAGGAGTCCCGCTCCAGGTGGGACATGCTCACCGGTTCACTACCGATTGCTGTTACTTGGTTGATAGCACGTCTTTCCTTCCACAAGTCGACTATCTTAACTTTTAGAGACTGTTTCAATAGGATGGACTTTGCTTAATAAACTCTTCTCTGGATTTAAGGCGGTGGCACCAGGTACCTGTCCAGACATAGAGTGCTTCACATGTGGATACTTGGCGCTACGGCCTTACCTGCTCGTCTGACCATGCCCTCATACAACAAAAATCCGAAATTCGGGTTTCATTTTGATGTAATCACTGCTCTACATTCGGGCGATTTTTAAGCATTCTTGAACCGAGTTGGAACAAAATTTCAGTAAAGCGCTTCATATCCAAAAGGCTTTAAAAGAAACCAATAGTTTTGTTTGTAATCGAAAAAAGGTGATTTTTAAGTGCTGTTTATTTTCACAAAGATTCTTGTCGCTGAAATTATTCGTCACCCTTGCACTCATTTAAAAACAATTTTTCTTTTTTTAATTTGTTCTTTTTTTATATTTTTAAATTACTGTTTTTTTTTGTGTTAATACCCCTTATTTTTCTTTAGGCCATAATTTTGTTTTTTGTTTCGCTTGGCTAGGATAAAATCGTTAATTAGGTGAACAACGGATAACGGATTCTGTATCTGGGCTCGGGCTTCGCCCTCACCCGATACAGTATCCTCTACTAGATATAATCCGTATCACCCCAAACTCACCTAATAGTCACTGAAGAATAATACCATACACTTGAAAAATTTTATTGAGCTGATTTTTTCAACCAACATGCTGAATACATCATATAACAACAATCCCAAATCCCCATGAATCCTCTTTGGGGAAAAATTTTTTATCCAAGATGGCCGCCAAAATACTGCATTGCATATAATTAGCTATATCCTGGCTTTCTCAAGTAGATTTTTTTTGATGTTTTAGTCTAAATCTAAAATTAATCCCTGTTTCCTCTCTTAATGCTAATTCAAAATGACCGCCATTACCTATAATTTGCTTTAATCTCAACTCAGAATCAGGAAGAGGGATAAAGAAACAAACAAATAAATTATATCTAAATAAATATATATAAGCGAATACATAAAAATGACAAAAATATGAGATAAATGAATAAGTAAATAAGTGAATAAGTACATAGATCTAAATAAATAAAGAGAAATTATGGTTTAAAAAAGGGACGGTTCAAAAAACGGAACCTGAATTATATAATAGGAAGTCCTCTTGATGTGTTTTCATCTTTATATATTCCTTTCACACTGACCATTTGTTCCCATTTCTGTATTGGTTGTAAAAATAGAACTATATATTGCCTATTCCTATGGCCCATTTCTTCTGGCAGACGTACTTGTGTAGGCCCTAATAATCATGCGTTTATGTGAAAATTAGGGGCCATACGAAAACTGCATTCTACTAAACTTTTTCAAGTCAATTCCTTCGAATGAGTATTATGTTGAGCGGCGTACTGGTTTTCGTTGTGCAGTTTGGGAAAGTTGCTCTGATTTAAGTTCATATAACATAACACCCAAGTCATTCTTTCGAATATACTAAAGATGAACTAAATTACTATTATCACTATTTGTATTAAACAATCCGTTTTCGGGATTATTGCCTTTAACAACCCTCCTATACACCCGTTCTCAAAAAAATGGTACAAATCCAGAAAAAAATTGGTTTAATATGAAATTTCAAAATAGTCATTCTTACTTGGCATAATATTAAAGACAAAGACCAGGCTTTCCAATGGTGTTTGTTTCATCTTATTTGCTTTTGTCAATCCAGAGATTTAAGCAAGTTTAAATGCGATAACAACCAACATCAATTTTGTGCCATTTTATGCATGGGCAGAAGTTGCTTGCGTCGCCCAGTTATGCCATGTTGTCCTTAACACCTCAAAACAAAAGATTTCAACTTGACAAAGAACAAAACCAGATTTAAAAAAACAAGACGTCCTAGTTTTAATAGTCCCACATAATCCGTTCAATGATATCTTATTTTCAATAAATACTAAACAATACAAATCTTATTGCACCGTCATGAAATTGGATCTTTGAATTTATTTCAAAATTTTGTATCTGTTCAATCATGCCAGAAGGATGTATTGCAACCAAATAAATACTCAAATCCAAAGAAATGGTTTAAGGAATATGCACTATCTTTGTTGCCTTACAATTATTAAGTCAATAAATTTGAATTTGGAAGCAAGTATACATTTTGTAGAATTTGCCGTTTCATGTACTTCAAGACCATAAAAACTCTCTCCTCCAGATTGTTGTACGCCGGCTGTACGCTCATGTTCTCTTCTAACAAGAACATTATGATCGAATGTTATTCACTTTAACATCTTACAAAGTCCAAACTTAACTGATCATAACTTCCACATTAAGTAACTTTTAGAGTTTCTTTATGAATTAAATCCCTTTTTAAGATTTTCATATCTGCTCAAGTGTGAATAACTTATGTTTAAACAATTCTTCTATTCACCGTTGTCCACTCACAAAAGTGGCACAAACTTGATTTTTTGGTGTTCCGCCAGTAAACTGGGTTATCTCTTGATTGAAACAAGCAAATGAGATGAACAAAACATCCTGGAAAGCCTTGTATTTTCTCTTTATTAATTGTTATGTGCAATACGACTTATTTATGGTTGAGATATTATTGCAAAAAAATCCTTTTTGATTGTACCATTTCTTTGAGAACAGGCTGTAATATGCGTCAGTTTGACCGAGTTTTCTTTTGCAGGCATACTGCAAGGAAAGTATATGTCAGTGAGAAGATTATATACGTAATGGCAAGCAAATGGCAGCCATTTTGGTAGCCATTTTGTGATTTTTTGACTTAAGGAAAACATCAATGCTTAGATTTAACAAAAACTGAATCTTTGAACCTCAATACATCTTCAAAAACATGAGATAATAGCTAATTATATAAAATGGCGGTCCATTTTGGATTTTGGAGTGAAGTACGTCATCAGTGTTTTTGGTACATTATTGGTTCTTTGACCCCCAATATATATTCAAAAACACTAAAATCATCAAACATCCTCCTTTAAAAAAGCGGAGATATAGCTAATTGGGCGGCCTTTTGGATACAAAATTCCCCATGGGGGCATTTATGGGGATTTTGAATATGTTTTGTTGTATGAGTATTCCGCTTATTCTATTGCAAAATCAGCTCAATCACAATTTTTTCCGGGTCAAAAACCCCAGGGACCACACTATATAAGTGATAACCGAAGGTTAAATTCGTTACCCCCTGTGTGTTTCTTATGCAATACGAAAAATATCTGGTTTTTGGTGCCATAACCAACGAGTCCGCAGGGATAACTAATATTCATCCACGAAATTGACAACTACACCGAGAGTGAATAAAAAACACCAAATATTAAAAAAACACTGCCCGGATGCTTAGTCATTATACACGTGACAAAAAGGAAAGGTGGAAATATGAAAATAAAAACAACATAAACTCGATTTTCTATTACTGAAGGGACTGAAAGACAAAGAGTAAAATGCACTTTTTTAACCTTTTATTATTTTTTAAACAAAAATACCATAGTAGCGCATGTGCCAGATAGACCGGCGAGATACCAGCAATTTAATGCCTGATTTAATCTTTTATGATCTTTGCATATGCCATCCCTTGGGCCGTCTGAAAAGCAAAGTCTTAAAGTGTCGCGAGCGGTGGAGCATGACCGTCAGAAGGTAGCAACATTATGTTAAAATACGGAAATTGAGTTGCTTCAACTTAAAATAAAAAATAACCCATTATCTAATCCCAAAACTAACAAAAGGGAAACACTTTTCTTCTCAGGTATATTTAGCATATAATTTAGGTCACTTGGGGAAATATTAAGGAAGATAAGATCGCTTCATGGCAAATTTTTCATTTATATCAGCCAGGAAGGCACAATAGACAAAAAATTTGAACAAATCGTAACTTTTTTTGACGTTACACTTCTACGGCTTGAATTTAAATGCCCAAAGTTCGATAAATCACCACATAGATATTTTATTCTCTTTAAAGTATACTCAATTTGTTTATGTAACTCTTTCTTTGTGATCAGTAGCACTAACATATAGCTTATTGGTGAAGAACATGCAAATTTAGAGGTCATTGACTCTGACGTCACGCTCCACCCGCTCGCGACACTTAGACTTTGCTTTTCAGATGACCCAAGGGATGTCCTAGACAATATCATAACAGACCCTGGTAAAAAAAAAATCATTAATTGGTCTGGTACTCTCATGATTTTATTAGTCCAGGACTGGACCCCCGATATTTGGGGTCTAGCTGCACTCACACCTATAGAAAGTTGAAGTACTGTTTTAGGGTATTAACCTGTCTAGATACAGTTGGTTTGATAATAAAATATCTGAAATGAGGCAAAGATTTGAATATGACTTTGCTTTTTATAATTTCACACTGTATGTCCAATGGTCAATTTTGAGCAATTTTTTTTAGGGTATGGGTACACTTTCGAGGACACGTTCAAAATCTTAACCAAACCGATCCTAAAATTGTTATCATAGTAAATTACAAAATGTTTTTAAGTCGTGTGATTTTTAAAACTATCTTTGGTTCAATAGGGTAGTTAATAACATTTTGAGTAATAAAGGGCTTTTTGGGTCAAATTTTAGCAAATTTTGGTATTTTGCTTTTTAAAATATGTTATCATAACACATAAATGATGAATTGAGCTAATTTGTTTTTTGTAGAAGATCACATTCTGTTCAGTTGTTTGGGAAGTTTTGAAACCCCACTTTTTGTTACTTTTTGTATTAAATAGCTAATAAATTAACACATTTTTCACGAAAATGCTAAAAAATCGGTGATTTTTTAGCATTTGAAAAGTGTAGGGGACGATTTCAACTTATTTTGGTGGCCCTTGATAGTACAGAATTGGCTCAAAGAGTTTTTTAAAGGTTCATTGTTACTAACAAGTACACATAAGCCAGTAAAATAGCATATTAATGGTTGCCCATGGGGAAAACCAGTACCCACTAGGCCTGTGAACGACTAAGTGAAAATAGTATAGTGACAAAGTTATTTCCACCATATCATGTACTGCACATGGTGTGACCTTATAACAATATCTTAATCGAGTACAGGTGAATCAGAGCAATTTATTACGTTGCATGAAATCGGTGATTTTTTAGCATTCTGGATTACGGGACATTAACATATTATCCGTGATCCTTGATGACAACGGACATGGCCTCAAACTTATTTTGGTGTTTTTTGGACATAATAAGTAACCCTAAGGTCAAGAATAAGAAAGTTTCATGATTGCCATGGTAACCATCGACCACTAGAGCTGTGAGTGGAGAATAGTTGCACACAATACATAATAGTTTTTTTTGACAACCATATAGTGTTTGTCATTTAGTTAAACATTTGAATAGGATACCGGTCACCAAAAAAAAGATATTACCATATCAACACACTCCATATAATTTGATATAAATTTGGTTTCCCCACTAGAGGCATCCATAGAAACGCCAAGAAACCACTTTCTTGAAGGAATGTTTTGCATGAGAATTGGAATTTAATACCACATGTGAAGGGTCATAAGCAAAAGCCAAATAAGCATATAAGTGAATTTTAATCATCTTTTTGGGTTGAATTGACGTAAATTGTTTTTAAAACGATACTTGCACACACCCACAAAAGCTAATGACGCCTTCCATTATACTGTATTACATAATAGTTAAAAGTGCAACATGAGATTTCACATAGCAGGTGTCCCGTAAGATCTAAAAATTCTGATTTTTGCATTGATGTACAGCTTTCCAGCTTTCCATCAAAATCACCCCCGACCTGAAAGGACGAAGCTAGAAAAATTTCTTTGGTAAACCACAATGCGAATTTCTATTTTTGTATAAGACAATACTAACTTCAGCCTATGTTTTATAATTGGAAATATGAGGAAAAAAAACCCCTTTATTTTTCACTTTCACGGCATTTCTGTAGCCAAATACAAGTAAAAAAATTTATAGGGTCTAATCTATTACAATAACTACAAATGTCCCACGATACATGGACGACCCCAAAATTCTTGTTGCACCTTTATAACCAAAACTTTATTTTTAGGCAATCCTGTATTTAAATATATAGGCACATTAGAACTTCCCCTAACAGCTTCTCACGTACCAAATTCATGGCCATGCAGAGCTCGAACATCGCATAATAGTATAGTGCAAAATTTAAGTCCCATTCTGGAAGTTTATTATGCCTTTCATTAAGGCGTGAAATACTTACTAAAGCGCCTTGTATACGATGTGGTCTATAGTGCCTCGCTTTCACCCTCGACACGTGCCGCCTGGTGGTCCTGTCGAGAGAGACAACATTTTGGCCTCTTTCTACAAAGAATACAAAATTTTGGGGAAGAAAAGTTTTGAGGTTTTTTTTTTTGTACTTCAAGGATGCTGAACAAAAATGTCTTTGGGTCCAAGCCTCAGGGAAAAATGTGGGGCCTTCTTGCTGGAGGGCGAGGTTTTTCAAAATGGCCACCCAAATTCCTGATAATGGCATATTGAAGCCAAAAACAGCTATCTGAGAGTCCACAAATGATTTTTTTGGGCCTTCTTACACCTAAGTCCTTCCCACTTTCCCGAGGATTTTTTGCACGAAATTTATACCACACAGCAGAGTCTACTACAATACCCATCGTCCATAAATTGCGAATTCCCCAAGAGACACTTAAAATTATGGGTCAAACATTTTTACATTCAGAAAAAAAAACCCACAAATTAACACGGGCCTCGTTTCCACAAATTTACCGGTATGTGGAAAGAAAACGTTGTAATATAGTTTTTAAAAGGTCCAATCTACCTATACTTAACAACAAATGATATACTTTTTTAATAAGTAAATTTTCATATTCTGGTAGGTGGCCATTGTCTGGCCGTGTAACTTTCCTTGGTTTGTACGTGTTGTGATTCTTCTTATCGTGTCCCCAAACACAGTGGTTATTAATAGGATCCGCCAGAATGGTACAACATCTTGCTGCTTCAAATTCCGCAAGGTCCTGGTCTGTGCATTGTTGCTCCAGCAGTGGGCAGGCCAAGAGGCATGTAACGGTAAAGGTATGGGTATAATGTCGGTAAGGTGGCGTGATGGAGGTAGGCAAAGTCCAAAGTGGATCACTTTCACATATCAAGGGTTGACTGAAATTTTTCTGGTTATGATTTTTTTTTTAATAAATATTTAAACAGGAAATATTTCTTAATTACTTGTTTTCTTTTTTACGAACCTCCCGTTGGCAGACAAGGGGTGGGGGTTCAAAAAGTTTTTTCCACAATCAAAAAATTATCGGAAAAAGTAATATCGTTAGTTGTAAAACTGGCCAAAATGTATTTGTGGGCCAAATACACTTAAGTGTTAATGCTACTTATATCTAGTGTTAATAGTGTTATTCCCATAATGAGGATTTATGATAAGTACCCATAACAAAGGAGCTCTTTTTTCAAAATGGCTTCATATAATATAGCTTTTTGGGACGTTTATAAATTAAGTATGACATAAACAACCTATGAATATGTTTGAAGGTTAATTACCACTTTAAATATTTTCTATTTGCCAAATTCATACTACTACCGGTTGCTGGGATTAGGAGTGCCTTTGCAAATCAATTCATAATCATCATTAAAAATTAACTTTACCCCGCCTCGTTAAGCCGTGTGTTTGTGAGTCTTTTTAGAAATATTTTTGTGGCTGATGCCTTGCTCATCACACTAAAGCTGATGGAATAATAATTTCATGAATGTATCTCACAACATAAATTCTGTGAGCAACTGTAATACCATTTATTTTTCTTAAACAATATTAGACCATGTAAAATAAATCTCTCAGATTTGGATACCAGCATTGGACAACAGAGACGGCAAGGGCATGAGAATTTCAACAATATTTAAATACTGCCGGCGCAAATAGCACAATCAAAGTGACGTCAGACTATAAAGCTCAAATTTGGTATGGAATTTAGTTTGAACAATATTCCTACAAGGCGGGTTCTCGAACACAAAGCGTTGGTTTTTTTTTCTAAATGTAAGTCGATTTACAATGATGTATTGGGATCATTTGCAAACTCATGTCTGGAATATTTTTTTTTTCAAATTCATATTACAATATGGCTTTCTTAATCATACATTGAGGGGTGAGAGTGTGATCCCCCAAATTAAAATTTTCCTCCTGCCTCTTCCCCCAAGAAAATGCCTTGTTACTTGACTCATTGAAGTAATATTTGTTGGCTGCTATATTATTTTCTATATAAAGCTTGACCATTTTATATCGGCCAAGAGGGCTACCTCTGCTAAAATAATTTTGGTCGTACCTCGAATGAAGCCTCACAAAAAAATGTGGGCTTTGGTCCCCGTTAACGATAATTTGTGAAATTCACTATAAGCCGCCCACTAATTAGAGGGCCTTTTGTAGTAACGTGCTGCAATCAAAACAAAATCTAAAAATAATCAAAATGCGTCAGAATAAATCAAATATAGCAGCAGTAGTCAGAAGGACTCATTTCGAGTCCAAAATGAGGCAGTATTTTTAAAACGGGATGTAAAATTACACTATTCCGAGCTCCAACGTATTGGGTGATGGGTAACGAGGTCTTGTTTTTTTTTACTACTTTGGGGGTGGGTATGGGTCCTTTGTTTTTTTCTTTGGATGTGGTGTGAGGTCTCTTTTTTTTTTCTTTGGGTGGGGGCTGGTCTTTGTTTTTTACTTTGGTGTTGGTTATGAGGTATTCTCGAGTGTAGGCTATGTAAACACACCTCGTATAAGTCCGTTTTTCATTCATAGTATTCAAAGCACATGAAACAGGGGACTCTGAATTGGGACCTTTTTACAAATTGGAGAAATTGACATCTCCTCCCATAATTGCCATCAAAACTGCACCTGAAAAATGACAGCGTAATTTAGAGTACAACCCCTGTAAAAAACTTACAGTATCTGACTGTAATTTGGAAATCCACAAACGCACACTACTGTAAAATTGTTTCTTATGTTCCTTTCCAGGCCAATAATGACTCAATTTAAAAGGGGCGCATTATTCGAATTATAATGAGCATCACCATTATTATACACAATTACGAATTTTCATTATACGATTAAATACTAAAATTGACAGGAAAAATACTGTAATTTTAACAGGAAAATAACTGGCCAGCACTGGCATGCACATTCGCCCACAAATCCCGTAAAATTACAGGTTTTACAGGTTTTCGTTTAAATTTTACTGTATCTGTTTTTTACGTTTTGATGTAATATAAGTTTACAACAAAACTTGTAAATTTTACAGTATGTGCACCGTACATTTTTTTTGATCGCCACAAATTTGGGGTGTTCGTCAGTGCTTTTTTTTATTTCTCTCTCCACACATTTACATCTTCTCAAAAATTCACCAAATATATATGTTTTTATTTTTTGAATAATTAATTTTTACCAGTATACTGTACTTTTTATGGTTAATTTGTTGGCAGAATTGCTGCCAGGATTTGCCTGTAAAATTTACAGTATTTTTTTTTTTTTTTACAGTGTGGGTTTATGGGGGGGGGGGGGGTTATTGTGACAGTAGATTTTGTGTGTCGTGTGTGTGGTCAGTGTGTGTGTGTTCCATTTTTGGTTAGATTGGTTTTTTTTTGTATCTCCTTCTCCTTCCCAAACACTCGGTCGGGCTCTGCTTTAGAGCATTATCCACAAACTTGTGGTAGTGTCAGGATTTAATTCAACTGTGTATAGGAGGGGGGACACGTCCATCCGATGACTTGTAACTTCAGAAGGTTTGCCCAAGTTTGGGTTTTTCCTTCATACGTTCAATAGACCACAAGGATACCTTCCAACTTGTTGTTTAGTCCTCAGCTTTTTTCAAACTGGTGAGGGCGCTTTTTTCAAAATGGCCGCCAACTGACATATTTTTCAAAGAATATCTTTACGGAAATGCCCATCTCATGTTATAATGATTTTGGTTTTGGTGCTAAAAGGTCTTTGTTATTATTATTCCAAATGGCATAAATATTAACAATATACTTTTGGCTTTAAGGGCACTTAACGGGTTAAGGGGTCATAACTCTTCAAATATATTGATTTGTTAAGGCCTTACAAGAAGCCCTTAGAAACTGTTTCCCAAGGACGGTAGTTCCTTTTCAACATTCTTCCTAAAGATGGAAGAAGTCGGGCGAATGGCGCCTCATACCAAACCTCATGCTGCTTACCGTTACATCGACCACTACCTTTCCACTTTACACCCTTAGCGCCATCGTCCCCGGGTAAGAAGTATTATTGTCCGCGTACTCATAGTCCCGGAACAATGTGAACATAGGGCAAATCTATTCAGTTGACTCTCTTCCGCACTTAGTTTCCCGCTTTTTCCTTTCGTCTATGGAGCCCGGACTGGCTCCCGCCGGACTATATCTGCTTTCACATCCCGGAACTGAGTTGGGTGGGAGCGCCCACTGGGACTTTAAAGAAATATGTCAATTATCTGAATATTTGGAAAATTTGGTCTGGATGGAAAGCTTAGTAACGTATATTTAATATAAATCAAAATAAGTTGGAAAATTGGGCCATTTGTTGAGTATTTTGTGCCCTTTTAATTTGTCCCACCCAAAGCTTACAACTCGCAAACGCTTCGACAAATCCACATCGCAGGGCAAATGGTGACGTCAAAGTTATACCATCCATAATTTACGCTACGTCGTTTAGACCATCATATCGCAGTGTTGCCACTCAATAATAATTAAACACACGAATGAACCAAAATATGTCAATTCTGTAACTTTTTTTTTTTTCTAATTTTATTATTACTTTCATTAATCCATCAATATTACAGTGTCAGCATAACAATTGAAGTCACACTATGTTTTTGGCATCACTTTGACGTCACTAGGAGAGCAAAATTGGGCGATTTTGATCAATGAACCGTGCGAAAAATCCGCCCCTTTTTCTTCTCGTAAATAGTCAAAAAAGCAAAAATTAAATGCCCTCCTATGTTGTTAATTTACATCAAATTGTATTATTTTTTCGGGAATGCGTGATGTATGTACGATATTTATGAATGTAGTCAAACTGAGCTTGACAAAATCTTGACATATTTCCTTTCAAGATGCATACCTAACGTGGCCATCCATCCTTCAGACATAAAATGGCCCGGTTTTTACATCAACGGCCGAGACCTTCCCCTTCAAGAGCTGCGCTTCAGGCTATCGACGACCCCAGGACCTTCACAGGGATAGTCAAGTGATTGGCCGATGCTCTGCAGTGACAAGGAATTTTCCTCTACGTTTACCTCGAAGACTTGGCTGAATCAACTGTCGTCCTTCCCCAGAGGCCTTTGCTTTCAAAATCTGGAGACCTTCATCCTTGTCATCTCTCAAGGACTATCATCAACTGGAGTAGTCCACTTACAAACACCAATCACTCCCAAACCCTGCATTCCTGGGCTCGGTCATAAACTTCGGCCATGCAGGTGTTCGCAGACACAGAAGAACCTCAAACATCGTCCTCTGCGCACGGAACCTCCCTCCTTGCCCATGCAGACGGCTCCAGTAATTGTGGTTACGACTTATTGGCCTTATACATCTTGCAGCATTCCTCCCCAATGCTCCTACGTACTAGATACATACAACTTCACGTTCTCTCCAAGTTCAGCCCAATAGAGACTGAATTGTCCGAAGGGGGTAATCTATCCAAAGGTCCACCACGCCCTCAGATGGTGGATGAAGCCTCACAACATTCACCCCTGGTGGTCACGCTTTTCCACGCTTCCATGACACATCCAAGACTCTGCGGTCTAGGGAGCCCACTGGTAAGGCTGGCGATTGGCAATATCTTGGACTCCAGCCATTGTGAAGCATCACATCAACGTTCTGGAGCTGTGGGTGGTTCGCTTGGCATTACGGTGTCTACTTGTACTTCCTAAGGTCAGGACCAGAAACGATTGGCCTACGGTTGAAACAACCTCACGGTAGTGACCAATAAGCAAGCAGGGATTACCCGCTTTCTCAGGCTGCTGAATCAAGCTGCTTCTATGGTACCACAGTGCCACAGATCGGGCTCCCGCAGTCCATCTCCGTGTGGAGCGGGGCCAACCATCCATTACGCCGTATCGACCGACATACTTTTCCCTGGGGAGTGGACCAGCTGGCGTCGCCATAGACTCAATGACGATCAGCTGGGACACGATCTCGTCATATGCGTTTCCCCCGATAGTGACGATACCCCCAGGATGCTGGATAAGCTCTCACGATCCAGGCTCGTGCAGCATGCTTCTCTAGCACACATACTGGCCCAGACAGATGTTGTTCCCGAAAGTACTTTCTCTCACGGTTGCAGAACCGTTTTACCTCCCAGGCAGATGCTCCAGCCAACTAGGTACGGCTTCTTGGCCATATTGCCAGCCTCACAGCATTCCATCCCCAATGCCCCTACGCATGAGATGCATACAACTTCACGTATCTAAAATCCAATTGCAGCCAAGCACCCAGAGAGACACGGCATGTCGAAGGGTATAAGACAATCTCGTCCAAAGGCCCACGGCCCGCTCAGTGATGCAGCCTCACAACATTCATCCCAGGCGTTCCCGCTTCCACGCCCACCAAAGACACGTCCAATACAGGCTGGGAGCCCACTGGAAACAGGCTGGCATTGCCAGTGTTTGGACTCCGGCCATTGCAAAGCATCCCATCAACTTCTGAACTGTGGGCGTCGGCCGAGGCATTACGGCGCCTACTTCCCAATGTCAGAACCAGACACGTCAAGCAGGGGTTCCGTTCCCTAAAAGTCAGTCGTAGATCTACGTGCATACTACGTCATGCCCGAGTGGACCATTGAGCTAGTATACCGTAGGGTTTACAACACAGGAGTTTGAAGAACTGCACCCCTGGGAGTATCCACAAAGCCTGAATCTATTTCCAACGGAGCAATCATACTTCTGATATGCCAGCGCCAACGGATCTAGGCCAGGCAGTCATCTCCCCGGCCAGGCAAATTCTATCGGTGTACCCTGCCGTCCAAGAAGAACAACCATCCATAGCCCGACCAAGGTCCGGGGCTCGTCGATGGAATGGCACTCACCCGCGGTGTTCAAGGCGGTCTTCACACAGACTCGAGTTGGCCTCTAATCAAACCTTTTTTATTGCGGCGGCGGGAACACTCCGGCTCCCGACTACTTTCCTGGGGAGTGACCACTGGCGTTCTGCCATAACGCAATGACTATTAGCTGGCCGAGACAAGGATCCGTCTTTGCGTTCCCCTCCCCCCCCGATAGCGATGATACCCAGGTGCTGGAGAAGCTCTAGATCCAGCGGGTGTAACATGATTCTGATAGCACATACTGGCCCAGACAGATGTGTTTCCCGAAAGTGGTTCCCTAAGTTGTTTCCCGAAAGTACTTCCTCTCACGGTGACAGCTGTTGGAGAGTCTCATTTATTATGACAAAAACGAGAATAAAACAAAAAATTCCGCGCGCTACACACTTTCTTACAACTGACTTTAAGTTTTATACCAGTAAATCTACATCCTGTGTAAATTTTGATTACTTGTCAAGTTCATTGCGGGCAATATAATTTTTAATAATAAGAGTTTTAAACACGGTCCCTTTCTATGGGAAATGCATATAGAGGGGCGCTATAACATACAAAATTATAACCTTGTATGCCTCTATGGCAAGATTCCGCAATGGATTTTTCTTATTTTTGAGGTGAATAGGCTCTTGCATGTCCCTACTAATAACAGTTGTCAAAATTGTTCGCACATTGTTTACAAATTGCTCTAACAATAAAAGAGACTATTTGCATGGGTCAAACAGCTACGGTTGGCGGAACCGTTTTACCTTCCGATGAGGAGAGACCTCTTGAGGAACCCGGACAAGACTCATTTTCCTCTAGTCCGTGTCGCTACCTCTGTGTAGTGACATCAGCGTGAAATTTGTTGGTCGTAAGAGTAAATTGCTCGCATTGCCTTACGCGCGTGCACAAAGACGGCATTTCTTTATGACATCACTGCACAGAGGTAGAGACACGGATTATAGCGACAATGCAGACCATTCACCTGACTGTATGGCGACTTTCATCAGATCCTACACGGCAACATGCCTTTTTGAAGCGGCTGCTGCCCTAGCAGGAAAGGCAAAGCATCCTTCTATGAGAAAGACTTACAATTTCCACATCAGGAAGTACCACGCATGGTGCCAAGACAGCAAAGTCAATTCATATATAAGGCCTCTTTGGGAAACGCATCAGAGTTCCTCACGTGGGGTTTCCAGCAACAAGGGGCCAGCGCACGCTCCATGAGAGCCTGCCGCATTGCCGTAGCTTCTGTCCATCATGGCTTCTCATGGGGATATGCCGTGTTAATTCACTTGTCCTGAATGACCTCTTCACGAAAGAATGTTTCACGAGTGTTCTCCCAGAAAGTCGCTTGTCACAGCATGGGACTTGAACAGGGCCCTGCGTCTCCTAGCTGAGCTAAAATGGGAGACCTTACCAGGAAGATGGCGTTCCTAAATCATGACTATTCTATTTGTATTTTTCCCTATCTTTTTGGCCGCCATTTTGAAAAAGTGCCCTCTATCATTGAAAACTTTGACTGAGAATTTTGACATGAAGCTGAAAACAACTCCTTATGAGTATATTATCAAGGTCCACATTTGAAATCACACTCAATATATTTTCTGAAGCACTTTATACATGACTACTTTATTCTTTATAGGTTTTTTTATCATTTAGCCATCATTTGGAAAAAAACGCCCTCAAGTGATGAAAACCGTCATTGAGAATTTGATATTATGTTGAAAACAACTGAATACGGGTTCATCAATCAGGAAAAGAGGCTTAATCCAATTTTCTGAAGCACTTTATACACGACTGTTTTATTTTTTATAGCTTTTTTACCATTTTGGCGGCCATTTTGAAAAAGCGCCCTCAATCGATGAAAATCGTCACTGAGAATTAGACAACAAGTTGAAGTCAATTCCTTATGGGTTCAATAATAAGGTCCATGTAAAATATCAGACTTGGCAAAGCTTCTG
>JAMKCH010063948.1:0-18558 GCA_023653785.1 Ophioderma brevispina
AGTTAACCGTCCATTTTCAATGAGTTAGTAATTTTATCCCTAACTCCCTAGAGGGAAAGACTACACTCTGATGATCACCGCATTTTTCCAGTATTAGAAATGGAAATATAGCTCATCGCAGGAATTTCCAAACATCGAAAAGTCCAGTGAATGCCACGCAATTGCTGAGAAATGTCGTTTTCAAGAACATTGATAAGGATTACACTCGCTCTGTCAAAAAAGAGATCACCAAACTTTGTCGAGCCTTCTCACTAGATGAGCTTATTTCTGCTATCATCACAACTAAAGGGGGAAAGGCCCAGCGGGCCTGATAAGCATACCAGCAGAATTCCTGATGCAATGCGGCACACGATGTCTAGAATGGCTCCAGGAGTTCTACACAGTTGCCTTACCAGCTAGTCCTTACCCAGATCTGGAGGAGTGCTACTATCATCGCACCTCCCAAACCAAAACAGCATGTCGACAACCCCAAGAACTACCGCCCAAGGTCACCTACTGTGTGTTTCCTTCAAAACTCCTTGAGAGGGATGATCTGGCCCGGCTGGATTCCTTCGTCGAACCCCATCTGCCTGACGAACAAGCAGGAGTTCGCCGTGGCCGGAGCATGCAACCCAGATTGTAAAAACTCACAATGATATTGCAGGAAAGCTTTAAAAAAGGTCGTAAGGCAGGCGTCAACTTGGGGGACCTTACTGCAGCATACGGACACGTGTGGCCACAGGGCATTGACACTCAAGCTTCTCGGAAACCATTACGGATCGCCACCTTGGACTATTCATAATATAACATGCTTGGCACATACTTTAAGTCCTCAAGACCAGCGATGGCAGAGTAGTAGTCGCTGCGCCGGCTGAGGAAACGGTACCACAGAGATCTGTACGGGCTCCCAGCTGTTTCAACTTGTATATCAGCGAATTTACACTAAACAACATCCAGAAATATGGCTACGCCGACAACTTGCCCTTCTCCACGCGGACAGCAGCTGGATAGAAGTGAAAGTACACTTACTGAAGATATGGCATTACTTGCAGAATCTCAAGACCTGGAGACTGACACTGACAAGGTGATTTACTGCCTCACTCAGAGCACCACACACTTCCGGGCTCCTGATTTCATCAGCATAATTAGATATCTTCATTTTATCATAGATATTTATATCATCTTGTTGATTTGTATGCCAGGAATCTTTCTGCTGATATAACTTCTCATGCGAAAATTCTTTGTTTTAGGAATTTGAAGTGATTAGTTGATGGGTGTGTGGATTTTTTATATACTTCTCTTCTAGGACTAGCTATTGTAGCATAACCACTACCACCAGTATTGATTATTGACAACCCATTCATCTGCTCAGGTCATGGCCAATCCACTACAGTGCATGTTTAATGACAGCAACTCTACTGGCAGTTTGCAGGTATCCTAATGATGAACATTATGGAAGCTCAGTTCTAAGTATGTTCAGAAGGAACACGACGAAAGTTATACTTTGAAAGCTAAGGATTTGACAAAATTCAATGAGCTTGCCTGCATCATGGACCAATCTTGTGAACCCCATATCGTAACACAATAATGGGACTTTCTCTAGATGCCCAACTCAACTTCAAAGACCTACAACACTACGAAATCTTTATCCTATCCACCTTGCAAAGTATATTCAGGGATGGAGCCGAAGACGGGGGATGATATGGCTGGCCAAGATTCCTTATGGGAACCATGTTTCCATATCTACACCTACCCATCAATCATTACCACAATTTCCTGCATGGAGAATTGAAGATCTCTCCTTAAGTGTACAAGGACCGTGACAATACCCTCATTGCATAATAGTTCCATGACAATAAACAAGATGTTGAAGACCCGTGGATGTCTCACCTGAACTCACAACAAGGAAAGGCCAACAATGGAAACCACTCAAGTGGGCATTACCAAATCTCAAACAGTACATGCACAACCAGTGAAACTCAAACTTGGACGGATACATGCATTAATAAGGGCAAAATGTGGTGAATCAATTATGGCATATAAACAGCAAGGGTATGAAATAGAGAGACTAAAACAGGCAAACAGGGATCTAACTAAACCAATAGTGCCCAAAACCAAGAACTACAAGAACTCAGGACTAGCATTTACTAACTGGCAAAATCACACAATCATTATTGGTAGTGAAAGGAAAGAAACAACACATTACAATGCCTGAAACACCAGCCTAAAATGAAAAACTAAAACACTGGATGCCAAACAGCAACAAGCTATGCAAAGGCTGTATCATCAACAAAGACACCAACAACTCACACTTCGAAACTCATACAGTATTCTAACAGACACAGCACACAAACTCCTACAACACCAACACAGGACAACCTACTGCACACCACTTACCCACTAAACCAACTCTCAACAACTTCCAAAGAGAAACACACACCACCAACCAATGCAAAGGCACCAACACCCACATCAAATGAGCCAAAACCAAAATGCAGATATCATCATTTTCTCAAACTCCATATGTAAGAAAATTGACCAGCCAGGTTTTACAGAAGGTAAGACAACCAAAGTATATGCCAAAGGAGAGAAAGAATTGCGGACATCCAAAGGCTAGTAAAAAGAAGACAGCAACCATACAAACCCAACGTGTGTCATTTTGCAAGCATGGACCCAGCAGCACTGCCCATGTTCTATAGATGTCTGTGAACAGCAATCAAGATCACTGATAGAAGCGACGCTCAACAAGTTTCTAAAGCGCAAATCATCATCAGTGGTGTGCTCTACCAAGATTTTGCGGATGATATGCAAAAGAGGTCAGCCCAACTAAATGCAATATTCTATAGAAATTGTCAACAGAGTGCAAGGGTATCATTTTGTTGACCATGACCCCCACTTTCTCACACACACAGGTGAACTACCGCAGGACTATTCTGGGATAAAGTGCATCTTAGCTACCGAGGTCTGGGTTAATAAAACTGTTGTTAAATCTAAGAAAAATCTATCTCACAGTCATCTTTTTACAATACATAACACCCACACCGACCACATAAAACAACAACAATCACAAAAAACAACAAAAAACCTACTCATGCCCACACAAATACATGTAAGTATGTTGCAAAGGGATTGAACATAGTTAATGTAAACCCTAAATTAGGTACTCAAATATTGTATTATAGTGTAAATAATGTGTAAGAACCATCAAACAGATTGATATTGAAAGTACATGTACACCTGACCAATAACATGTTCATTATTAACCACTAACTCTTTTTTACAATGATGAGAACCTGTTTGGTTGTATAAGAAAAGTGGAATTGTAATTTCACAATGAATGTACGTAGTCTAAAAGAACACATAATTGGATCAAATTCAGCACACCTAAATAATAATCATATTGATATATTAGGGCTTAGTGATGAAACCTTTCTGGATGATAATATTGATGTAATGATATTCATAGTACGTGACTATTATTTGAATAGACATGATAGAACAGGCACAAAACATCTTACAATGAAGATGTTCGTCGTGGTGGTGTAGCTGTGTATATTAATCGAATTGTCTTCACACTTAATTAGAACAGACTTAATCTCTGACATGCTTGAAATCCTTATAGTTGAAATCACTCCTCACAAATGTAAACCCTTTATTGTAATCTATGGAGGGTACAAGGCACCAGGACCACCTATTGACCTATTCAACCACCTGAATGAAAATATTACACTCAATTGAAACTTGAGCATAAAGATACATGGTTGATAGGTGATTTAAAATTGTGATCTACTTCTTCCACACCCCACACTGTTATACTACTTAAGTTTAAACTCATTGATAGATGTGAAAAGTTTTATCTTAATCAATTAATCAATACTCCACTAGAATTACAGAATCAAGTGCAACACTAGTGACCTTATGTATTGTCGAAATCCGAAAAAATATCTGATTCAGGTGTTCTCAGTAGGCTAGTGATCATTCTAGACTATTACTCTGGAGTAAAACAAAAATAATAATAATGTATTATATAATCATAGTTACTAATAGCAAATCATAAATTAAAAATGTTTCGTTCCTATGCTAAATTTTATGAGCAGGCATATTTATAGGATTAGAACTAATCAATTGGCATGAATTCAATTCGTGGTGATGTTAACACAGTGCTGCAATTATTTGAAAAAACACTTTGTGGATGTTATCAATAATCATGCGCCTTTAAAAAGCGCGTGTTCCGGAAGAAAAGAAAGTAGCACCTTGGTGTAAATGATTTTTAAAAATATTATTAAATTATGTGTGCTAGGGACCAAACTTTTAAATGTATCAGCTATTACAATCAGGCAATTATCCTATTCAGTGGGAGGAATTCCGTGCTGCTAGAAATTAAATGTAATTGCGATTTAATTCGCAAAAGTAAAAAAGGATTTATAAATAAAGATATTGCTAAATGAATAAAAAATAACATAAGAAAACATGGGAGCAACTTGAGACGGTTATTCCTTCTAAACCCTAAACATTCACTTTCACTGTCCTGGAATAAAAGAGATGATGGACCTGATAAAAATCCTAAAAGATATTGCCAATGCACAAACTCTTATTTTGTCAAGTAGGGCCTAAAAATAGCAGATAAAATGACACGCCTCCAACTGCTATTTGTAATTATGTTATGCTGAATGTATACTAATCAGACATTTAATTTTGTCATGGGACCTGTGATATGTTTGTGATTAAATAGTTATTCTTCATACCGAATAATAAGGCTACAGGATGTGGCGGACATTCCTCCAGACTCTTCAAAATGACGCTGCACCAGTTATCACCACTATTGTAACCATATTTGCGTTAAATCACTTCTTTCACCAGTTGCACGTTCAAAACAGTTGGAAAAGGGCCCGTGTAAATTCCAGTTTTTTTTTCAAGACAGGAGACCCTGCAGATCCAGCAATTATAGGCCAATATCAATTATCCGGTATTTCCAAAGTTATTGAAAGAGCTGTATTTGACCAATTCTACAAATACCTCAATGATAATAATTTAATTAGGATAATCAGTAAGGCTTTCGTCCATCATATTCAACCGCAACTGCAATAATTAAAGTTATGAAAATTGGTATAATGCAAGTGATGAGGGTAAAATTATCGGTCTTTGTATGCTTGATCTCAAGAAAGCCTTCGAACTGTAAATATGAAATTATCTTGAAATAACTCTTAAATATTTATGGTTGCTAGTAAATATGAATTAATTGGGTTTATCTTATCTTAAGTAATGCTACTCAATTCACACAGGTATTCGATGGTTATTCATTCCGATGTCAAAAATACTTACTGCGGTATGCCACAAGGCTAAATAGATGGGCCTCTTGGTTTCTTAATTTATAGTAATGATTACCCATGCTGTTTCCCACTGTAAAGTTAATATGTATGGTGAGGATACAGCTTTATACTAGATCCAAACTCTCTTGATGACATAGTTAATGTATAAATAAGGATCTTGATTCTCTTCACAACTGGTTAAAACCAATAAACTTAGTGTAAATGTTAATAAATCTGAATTTATGATATAGGTTCTTAAAACAAAAAATGTACGGTAATCATTCATGTTACCTAAAAAGCATCATATAAATAAGGTTAAATTAACCAAAGTAAACAAATGTAAATATTGGTGTCATCATAGATGGAAAATCTAACTTGGAAGGAGAAATAGGGAGCATATACGTTAGAAGGCCCTGAAAAGGATTATACCGGGTAAAGAAATGTAAACGATATTGCCATGTAACATTCTTAAAACCGTTTACAATGCTATTGTGCTACCCCATCTTGATTATTGTAACATTAGTTTGGGAAAATTGCGGTCTCACTATTGCAAATAGTCTCCAAACAATTCAAAAATAGGGCAGCAGCTCCATGATTGTGGTTGCAACATGGACACACCCAGGCGATGTTCTTATGAACTTAATTGGCTTCCACTTGCAAAAATAGGCAAGTTTTTAACTGCAATATCTTAAGAGATAAGTTCTACAAACTGGCCACCATTAGTCTTTAATGATCTTGTTATAATAATAACAAACTATAATTTTACGCCAGACAGAAATACAATATTCACATCAAACAAGAACTGATATAAAAAACGCAGTATCTTACCGTGGTGAATATTGAATTGAACAAATTAGATTATGAATACAGAGAGCATTTCCTAAAGTTTTAATCTAAACTTAAAAATATTGCAACATAATGGATCTTATAAGCTCACTTTTTCACAATTTTACAATACTGGCTTTTTGACTTCGATGTACATGTACATTACCCAATTACACCATGCCAAGTTTACTGTACCTTGGTTAACAAGGTATGTTTATTCATGTATAAGTTTGCCTCACGGCATCAGGAAAAACAACACTCTGGTTGATTGATTCCGTGAAAAATAAAGCTTGATTGTTATGATTGATTGATATTGAAGCTGAGCGAAGCCAAGACCAACGCTACGGCTTCCACCTCAACACAAAGAGGCTCATCGCCAGCTTCAAAATAAACCTTAATGGAGGCCTCTGCCAACCATCCGACACCACCTATTGGGAGTGAAGCTTTTGCCGGCCCCCCAGCCTACTTTACGGCAGATTCTCGGGCCGTATGCGCCAAGAGGTATATTCGAGGAATGGAATAACCTCCTGTGCCGACTTCTGGATCCTCATGGGGTGCCATGCAGCCCAACGACTCTACGCACCACCGCCTTGGGCTCTGGGTCTACAGCGCTGCTTAATATCCCGCTTCCAGCATGGTGCAACAGTACTCAACGAGGATCTTGAGAGCCATTACTGGTTGCCTCCGTCCTACTCCATCTAAGTTTCTAACATGGCTTTCAGGCATTGCACCTGCCAGTGTTCGGAGAGAACCACCTACTTAGTGAAAAGGCGCCGCTGGATAACCAGTACCTGCTGTAACAATGTCAATAGAAATCGCACCAGTCGGCAGACAGATATATGTGCTTCGTCGACTTTCTGTTCGACACGCTGATAAATTCCAGTCCCCATTCAACTCTTACAGACATGAATACTGCCTGGCTAGACAATCACAAGGACCAGATCAACTCACTATTACACCTAGGACAGAACTACCACCTGGTGCACTCTTCCACCCTGGGAATAAGTCACCTTAACCGGATTCGCACTGGAGTCGGTCGCTTCAAAACAATATGCACCGATGGGACTGCGGCCATCGCCAGCATGTCAAGTGGTTCTTAATCACAGACTAGGATCACATTCTCAATGAGGTGGCCCTACCTTTAGTCCACCGGTATGGTAGACATATAGACACTCTCAAAACCACCCAATAAACAGTGAACTGGCTCCACCGTTTACAAACCACATTTAGCTGCTGCCCCTCCGCCAAGAAGGAAGTCCCAACTAAGAAAGTCGAGATAGCTTTGGATAAGCAAAATTTCATGTGGTTTGTATTCAGCTTGAAAAAAGAAAAACAGTGCATTATGAGAATTTAAATATAATTCCAATTTATTTACAGAAAATTCAGCTAAGTTCTCGCAATTTATGGATTGACTGAGTATACTGTAAAATCTGAGAAGTTCATTATGTTCATGAACATTAAAATAAACATCAATAAATCTATAATATAAACTAATTAAATTTAAATTTATTGTTGAAGTATTTTACTGAAATTATGTTACACAATTGACCGTTTTATTCAAACTGATATGTTTTTGTCAAGAAGAAATCGATACCAACTGAAATTGGATGTGTGAATTCCATGGCCTATAATGAGTTATGGTATACGTCGGGGTCAGTCTTTCCACATTGTATGGCGAGCGAAGTGGCCAAACAGAATTGTAGGTTATCCGCAAAAATTACATGTTCTGAACCTCAAGTCCGAAAGACACCAATAAAAATCTTCTGATAGCTGGATCCCTGTAACAACCAAAAGCAAACATTCAAGCTAAAAACGTTTACCCTTTTATTTTAAGAAACAAATCTTTCCTGAATGTAGGGTTATATATTAATTGTGTTTCATTCAGTTGTGAGTGTTCCGATTGACAAAAACGACGATAACACACGATGAAAATATATTTTTTTTAAATTATGTTTTATCGCTAACTTAAGTCGAACTAATAAGAAGTATCAGTTCATTAAAGTTTGGCATATAGGCCTAATGTTCATTTCTTGAATGTTAAGGTTTTGGTGCCAAATTAGCATAAATTTGGTTATAAAAAATATGAAATGCGCTCACAATAATATTTAAGGGATTGTTAGTTTACCACAGCTTTTTTAAAACCATCGACTTTACAAAAACTAAAACGGCGTTATAACATAACTAATTTTCCCGTTGTGGTTGCAACCAAAGTGTCCGCCTTTGTTGCACTCAAATAAAATTACATTTTGGTGCAACAAAGTTGTATTACACAAAAATAGGCTTAATAAGCTAGTGACTGTGCCAATATAAATGAGAATGAATGTCACTGAAATGGATATCAAAATTAAGACCACTTCCCACTTTTTTTAACCTATAAAAAAAAAACATTTCGCCGACAGCAGTACCCAAAAAATGTCTCACCTACGAAAATAGTACAGGATGGTTTTCAGGGCGATCTACGACTAGTTCGCGGAGTAACTTGGAAGACTAGTACTGTGATCAGTACCAAAGTGGAGAGAGTTGCTACTTTTTGTTCGTGGTAATAAAAAGCGAAATAATTCCTTGAGAAAATTATTTGCTAAAGTATGTCAGGGCCCGATATAAGTACTATTTGTCGCCCGTGTGTTATTCCGCGCGTAGCTCATAATCGAAAAAACATTTCTGTGGACTTTAAACTTGAATGTTCTGAGAGAAGCAAGTACCATAGTATAAAAAAATTAGCTATTTAAAAGCAGCATAAAGCGATAAACATTAACCAACTGGAACACAGAATGATGATCATTGGAAATCACCCATGGTTGCAACCTTTAAGCATTTATAGTTGAGATTTCCAAATAGATCTCTCAGCTGTACAACACATTTGCAATCTCATTATAGCACTAGGGGAATTTTTTTTTTTTTTTTTTTTTTTTTTTTTTTAAATTTTGCAGTCTGTATTGCTGGAAACTTTTTTAAAATAAAGGTACATAGAGCGAAAAATATTTTAATCACACAAAACAAATTGGATACAATGACAAGAGTGAAACTGTGTTAATTATACAGTGTGGTCCGTGGAAAAAGTGCAGGCACTGGTGCACTCGCTTAAAAATGTCCGTAAATTAGCAAACAGATTTTCGTAAATTTACGAAAACTGTTTAGAAAATCAATAAGAAATAAAAAACAAAAAAACATAAAATGTTAATTTACGGAAATATTTCAAAATTTTCTGGGAAGGCAATATTTCGAATTTTTTTGGTCCGTAATTTTTAAACGGCAAATTCTGTTAAAATACACATTTTTTCAGTAATATGTGACAATTTCTGTAAAATTCCTGTCAAAGTTCCGTTATTGGACCAGAAATTCTGTTAAATTTACCCTAAAAAGGACTGGAAATACTGCTGCCGAAATTTCCGTAAATTTCCGTAAATTTACGGAAATAATTTTAACAGGGTGATCATTATGAGCTCAAAACGTTTAAAATCGTTGAGTTGGCCCCACCGTGGCAAAGTGTTTGTGTCCCTGCGCAAGATACTAATCTCACTTTACTCGGCGATCCAGCGAAATCTGGGAGCTGTCATGTTATGGGGAATATTACAATCTAAGTGCTGATAGGGATGTGCGCTTTGGCACACTAGATGAGGAAATAATTATGACTCTTCGTGAGGGCTGCGCTAATAATAATAGGGCAAAGCGCTTTGAGATAAAGCGCTATATAAAAACGGATATTATTATTATTTTTTTTATGTATTAACGAAATGTGATTGTTATCCATAGTAAATTATTAAAACCCTTATCTGAATGTTCAATTTTACAGCATCATGAGAAAAACGCAGGCAATGAGAGCCCACCCCTCCATACACGTACAATCCTACCGTTCAACAGCAGATCAGGGACAAAGAAATCAGCTTCGGCAGCCACCACAGAATCCACAGCCACAAGGAGCATAATCCGCCCGCCACAAGCGCATAATCCGCGCCGCCAACAAGGGCCCATATCACCTCCACAACACACGGAGGTACCCACCACGCAAGACCGCAGGCCGCATATCCACTACCAATCAAATGTAGCAGGAGCGAGAAAGAATGACGAAGAATGGAATGCTTATACAACCAAACGAGCCCTCCCAAAATATCAAGTTTGCCCATTACAATGGACAGCAAGGTTATCAGTATCTAACTAGTGAGTCACACAAATGTATCAGGCATAAACAAAACAGAGCGGAAAGTCACCATTGAGTCAGTTTCTGTAGACTGTCTGGATTTAAAAAGCTGCACGTCTTTGTTTGATCACCTGGGCAGCCAGTGGGAATGCCTTTGTGCGAAAGATTATAATGCTTATGTTGTCCTTTATTGTAGTATGCACATTCCTTTTGTCACCACGGGATCCAAAACCAATGACATGAACTCTACAGCCCCATGCAACGTTTCACTCAGTTCGCCGCTGCCATGTCACATCACGGCGATAGACCAGTTAAAAGTGGTGTCTCACAGGTTATTGAGGCCATATGTAAGCAACTGCTTATGCAATCAGATCCACATCCCTAAAATCATTAAAAAGCTTAGATTTTTTTTTTGTTTAACAAAAAAACAGAGAAAAAAAGATAAATTCATCAAGAATTTAACTAACCTTGGCTAAATATTTTGATGCTAGTATACTTCACCAACAAATTCAGAGCTTGGTCAAGATGATATTAACTTTGTGCAATTAGTGATCTAATGGTTCAGTGATTTCCCATTCATAATCTAGTCCCACTCTGCTCAAATCAATCATGTATTGTGATGTCATTGCCCTAGTGAATGGTAGCAGTAATTAAGTAATTACAAGTAAAATTAACTCAAACAAAAATGTACGAGATAGCAGGTTTGATTTTTGGATGCAAATGCAAATTACAGACCCTACTTCAATGACTTTTAGAGTATGTTGATTGATTGCCTCAAGTATGTGATTTTATATTTGCCTCATATATTTTCTTGCGAGTCCTCACTTTAAAAGTCAACCACCATGAAAGTTAGGATTAGATATCAAAATAGAAAGCTTTTGATATAAATAAAACGAGGAAACATAACTTATTTCCCAAAATGCCTACAGGTAAGTTCAAATTCTGAAAAGAGTTTTCTAGACCCCCCCCCAAACGAAAAAAAAACACAACTGAAAGGAGGAGAAACAGAGGGAGAGATGGAAGGCCTCTTGGCAGGGAAGGAAGCCAGTATAAGAGACACTCCCTCCCTCTTCCACTGCTCAACATTCCTCTTCTCCCATCTCAAACCATGCTCGTGTCTACCCAAACTATCCCCTCTACCACTTCACTTTTCTTTCTACCAAGTCCCCTGCTCCTTACGAACGCACCAAGTCTAAACCTTCCGCCAATTTCTCCTCCATCGCGTCCTCTTCCCGCCTTCCCACACTCCCCCAACTTTTCCTTATCAATACACCTTAGTGTATACTTGCCCAAAAGTTAACCAATCCTCCCTACTCACCTTCTACCCACCCCCCCCTCTCTATTTCCACCCCCCCCCCCCCCCTTCAATTTCTCACCCCATCACCCCTCACCCGCCCCCTATTCCCGAATCCTAATCACCCAATCCCTTCTTCCCTTGTCTCTTCCTACTCTTCCCCCTCCGTTGATACCGCATATCCTCTCATTCCCGAACTCCCCATTAGTACCACCTCCCTTCCCATTTCCTTCTCCCAAGCTTATTTTAAGCACTCCTTCTTCCCTTTTCCCCCTCATTACCCAACCCTAACCTCCCCACCCTTCTATCCCCTTCAACACTCCATCGCCTCCTTTCCCTCGACTTCCTTCTTTCTCATTTTTTCCACCGACAGCCCCATAGACGCTGCCTCCCCCTTTCCGTTTCCGCTCTATCTTGGGACCCCTTCCACCCTATTTAAAGTTGCTAAACCATCCTCCTTCTTCCGCCCCTCTCCGTCCTCCCTCTTCTCATCTTCCGTCTCCCCCTCCCCTGCTTCCTTTTCCCCCCCTCTCCTATCTCTTTCCTAGTCTCGCACCCATCTCCTACAATTCTATCTCCCTCTCCCCACCTTATCCATTCCCCTCAATCCTTTCCTCCCCCTTCCCACAGTACACTTCTTATCGTCACCCTTCCATACCCTTTAAACCAACTACCTCCCTCCATTAACCCCCTCTCACCTATTTACTCCTATTCTCCCTCGGCTCCTCTCTTCGACTCCCAATTTCGCCCCGTTCCCTCTGCATATCAATCCAACCTTCGTACCCCCCCCCTGCACGCTTCACCCCCGTCCTCTGTTCTCCTATCAGTTCTTATTTTTACTACAAGTCCTGTTGCTGCTCCCCTATCCACACTCCCCCCTTCTCTTTGTCCCATACCTCGCACCCGCCGCAGCGAGATCTCTCCCAACCCCTACACATCTTTTATCTCCTTCTCTGCCCCCTCTCCTCATCTGATACCCACCGCCACCATCCCCCCCCACTCCCCCCGTACGGCCTCCTCACCTTTCCCACTGTCGTCCCCTGTCCATTCAGTTCCCCTCTTGTACCCCATATCTCTTGCACTTATGTCTGTTTACTCTTCCCTTTCCCCCCCACCCCTTCTCAATCTCAGATCCCACTCCTATAACCACCTCCGTTCTTACACCTACCCCCCCACAACCTCCACCTCTTATTCCGAACCTAACACTTCTCAACCCAGCCCCTGCTTACGCCTCCTCCCAACCGGCCCCCAGCTACTCCCCTCTACCCCGACTCCGCCTTCACCCCTCTACCACACTTTGAACCCCCCAGTTCCCCAACACTAGTCCAATTTCTATCTCCTACTTCCCACGCCCCCCAGTTCGCCCCGACTCACATACGCATCTCTCCTTTCAATCATTCTCTCTCCCGTTCTAATTTAACTCGCTCGGCGATCCTCCCTACTCCACCCCCGTCGACCACTAGTCTCCTTACCCCCCCTTTCCTTCTCCTCTATTCCTCCATTTCTTCTTTGTCGTTCTACCACTCCCACCTATTCCCATTCTTCACCTCACAATTTACACTCGACATTCTAGCTTTCCCGTACTTCGCCGGCAAAGATGATGTACTAACGCACGCAAAACTGGTTCGGAAATCAGTTTCGTAGGTCTGTCTTCTTCAACCAAATGGTTGGAGTGAAAGTACAGCCCGAGTACAAAATAGGCAGATGAGGAAGCAGATTGGGATATTCTCGTCGGGAAGTACCCGGATAGCGAAAGAACTAGCCGGGGTTATTTCCCGGTGTAGGAAAAAACACACGGCCGAGGACAACGACGAAGGTGATACATGCCGGGGATACCGTGGGGTTATGCATAATACCGTTAGCGACGTAGAGTTTTTTTCATAATGAACGGTCAACCCGTAGAGCGGAAGACGGAAGGAAAAGAAGGGACAGAAGAATCTTTTTTTTGAGGTGCCATTTGATGAAAATCGGTTAGAAAAAACAATTTCGGATGGTAAGTTTAGTATTATGAAAAATTTAAAAGAAAACCACTCGACGAGACATCATCGTGATCATTTTAAGGCGATTAAAGCGAGGCACACGTTAGAAAATTTTCCGTAAATTTACGATATTGCTGGCAGGCAGAATTTCCAGGGATTTTAGGTATCTTTACAGAATCTTGTTGTCAATAACGTGGGAACTTTGACGTAATTTTGACAGAAAAATTTTCTCATATGGAAACAAATGTGTATTATAAAACAGCATTTCCCGTAATTAAAATTACGGAACGGAGAAAAAAAAGGTCCGGACATTTTGCTGCTGGAATTTTTTTTGAAATATTTCCGTAAATTAATTTTTTTTTCGTTTTTGTTTTTTTATTTTAGTGTTTGCTAATAAGATTTCGGGAAATTAGGAAATCTGTTTTCTTAATTTCCAGGAATAAGTTCTAACAGTGCAGTCTCAGTGTAGGGCATCGATCATAGAGTTAAAGCTATGATGCAAGCATTACCACAAATCATATCATGTAGCAGTTTAATACGGAGGCCTCGCTTCTTACTTTCCCCCGGCTGTTTCTGTCATTTTGAGGATTTATATAGCCAGTTGGGATTCTCAATTAATATCAAAAGACCTAACGTCTCACACAAAACCGTTTTTATCGTTTGCTTGTGGCTTGTGAAAGCTTGTCCCAGTTCAAGCTTCGGAAGTAACCGCTCACCACCACTCAGTCAACTGACCGGCCGCGGGTGACACACTCTCCCTGGTAATGGGAGTCTAGGTGTTTTCACAATATTAATCCTCACAGACATAGCACCAAGTACCAACAACCTTTTTAATCTTCTATTTATTACATGCACTAACAATGTTCATACGTACAGACTGCCTGCATATTGTTAAGGAACAGCATGATGAGCTGTACAGTGTTTACATATTTGCACTGTGTTACGTGATCCGTGTAACCGAAAGAATTTATAGTAATGGTAAGTTGGGATGTTTTGGGGCGGATGGAAAAATAAGGGAGAAATACAAAAATCTTGGCAGTTTTTAAGCACTCACTGCTTTATAAAGACACATAAAAATCGAAACTGTATTCTGTTCATTTCCTAGGGTCACCAGCTTTCTATTGAGATGTAATCATAATTTCATGGTGTGTGGACTTTAAAGAACACGACTACGCTCTATGTATTTATTAGTAAATGTTATAAAACATTTACGTTCTTTCTTTCCTTGCTTATCCAATAAACGTTCTCAATAAGCTTCAATAGATAGAAATAGAAATTTCCCCTTGTCCCTTAAAATAGTAGTATCAACAAAAGTATACATGATCCTCTCCATTACTATGGTATTCTGTGGTATGCTTCCGTGCATTTATTTCTTCATGTATTGTCATAATCACTTTTCCCGCCATTTTTTTTCATTTCCACTACTTAATTCCTAGATTATGGGGCTACTACCGTGATACAACAGCCCATACCGGTCACTACAACGGTTGTCCACATATTCTCCGATCAGCCTACAACAATTCAATGTCCTAATTGTCGACAAGTGGTCACAACTCAAGTTTGCCTGGAATCGAATACTATTGCCTGGCTAATGTGCCTTGTTATGTTTCTTTTGGGGTAAGCTACATACTATATAATTGTTTCAAATGAATTTGTAGAGCAATTTGTAGAAATTTAAATTACCTACAATGCATTGAAGTACGTTAAAATCAAGGATGTTATTATAATCTGGATTGATAGCCCTTTCTAGTGCAGTGTACCATGTTGGCTTTTGTGCGCATTTACAATTAAAATATTGATGTTGTGTGTACTGGCTAAGTAGATGGTTTGTGCGCGTTGAGGTGCAATGATTGCGTGAGCATGCTAATAGGTGACTCGGAACCTAGTCCGCTAAGTATCATGGGTAATGCGCATTTTTCACCGATGGCCAAAAATATCGAATACTGTAGGACCCGAAACTCTCAGCCCACAGACTCTACCCATTCTGCTTCTTCAATGCACTTTATAGATGATGTGACCTATGACGTCACTTGTTGACATTCAGGACGCCCTCTGTTGTTTTCTGGCAGGCAAAATATTACAGTAGTTTCTGTGACAGACCACATAAAAGCTGGTTATAAATTACTTGCAGAATCTTTCCTGATCTAAATTGGTCACAAAATGCAGCTGGTAGCATTAGCTTATTATGCTTGATAAGAAAGTTAGTATTATTTAATTCGAAACAAAAGTTACAGCAAAAAACAGAATTTTCCCATGCAAAGTATAGGTGCTTTTGCCTGCCAGTTTCTCTCTTACACCAACAGGGGGCGCCATAAACATAAACAAATGTCACATCATCTATACATTGGTGATTGTTCAATGTACTGGTACATGTCTTGAACTGTTTTAATGTTGCACATAATTTTGTGTTATCACTATGAGTTAAAATAAGCTCATCTACCAAGGACACAGTTCAGTATTGTACTTGTACATACATTGACATTAACATGACCTTGTGTGATCTGGGTATCATATATCATACCCAAAAAAACAGGGGTGTCTTTTCTAAATACATTGGTCAATGAAAGCTACTGAACGGTGCCAAGGGAATTGAGATTTTAATAGCTCATAGTGTATGTTTCTGTGCTTGGAGAATGATTGTTGTTGATGAAGGATTCTGGTGGTGAGAGGATGCATTACCCATACGGGGAATGCATCCTCTCACTTTTGATGTTTTTTATCATACATCATCATGATAATATTTGCTTAGTGTATCGCCAGCTGTCACCACCCTTTGGTACGGTATTCACAATACTTTTTGTCTTGTACGAGTGTATTTATTTGATACGGTCCGATCCGGCCTATAACACGTATTTTTCGAGAAAAAAATAAAATGTAATTAGTATTTTGAACCTTACCTACTAAATTGTTTTAAAAAAACGCCAAAAATTTCTAAATACTGATTCGATTGTAAAATCTAAACAATTACTCCAAATCGGTCAAATTTGGTATCAATTCGAAGAGAAAAGATTGTTTCGGTGACGTTTCCGAGCATCCGAATGCTTCCGAAGACGGCTTCCGAAGACGAAGAAAGAACGCGCGACAAAACACGGGCATTTAAATAAAATCATAAAATTCACTTTTTGGCTCAGATGTATGCTGTTTCGTATGTTTTTCAGCGTTTCCAACCCTGTTGAAACCATTCTCAGGCGTTCCATGCGATACAATGTTAAAATGTTGGCTACATCATAGATATCTGGGGCATTTTAGGTTATTACCTGGTATTTTACTACGAAAATATTGAGCGAGTTCCGCCAAAGCCCTAGACGTGTGCTGCGCCACCTACGGTGGTTCCGGGAACATTACGTCCAGTCGGACTTTTATAACACCAATAGAAAGTCTAGTAACAAAGATACCAATACATGAGTTGTTATGGTTGTTCGATGTTCTGGATTAGTAAATCGCTGTTTATCCCTTTCGTTAATTAAAGCAATAACAGCACGTTTTTTGAAGAGCGCTCCAATTAAAAAAAAACCATGAGATTATTGCACGGTTGCACTGGTAATTGGCTAGTAAACTATATCTGTGAGTGGTAAAGCTCGAAGTTGTTTATGTATTTTGTCTAGGACTTTTGTATTTCGGGCCGGGTGTCGATTCTAATTACGATGTTTTATGACAAATACGCACTTTTGAGCATTACCATTCGCAGGTATAGTTTACTTGTAAATTACAAACACAACTGTGCAAAAATTAGGGGCGCTCTTCAAAAATGTGCTGTCAGTTTTAAGAGGGATAAACATAAACAAGTCTCTCTCGATTTTGAAACATTTTCCTTATAATCGTAACTTTCTTTTATTCACGAATGTTTGGTTATTTTTAAATTAAATTCCATAATATTTCAATCAATGTTTATATTTACTGGTTTTTTGATATCTTCATGTCATTGCACATAACTGTATTTGATTTAATGTAATTTCCCAGGCAGTTCTTTCAAAATGATTCATTCCTCTCTCATTATTCTTTCAGACTGTGGCTTTGTTGCTGGATACCATTTGTTATCGATGACTTGAAAGACGTTACCCACATCTGTCCCAGGTGTAGAAGGCAACTTGGACGATACAAGAGAATGTAACTTCAGTCATAACGTAATCTTTGAATTCCTGCTGGAATTGGTCGGGATTATTATAGACCGTATTCATTTTGACGTCAGCCACCAGACATGTTGGTGGACAAGATGCATGCATTCCAGGACTACAATACATTAAGCTGTCAATCGATCCATGTTAGCGATTGCACAGTGATCATTGACAGGTGAATGTATTGTAGTACTGGAATGCGTCTATCTTGTCCACCAACATGGCTGGCTCTTGCATACGGTCTATACAGGGAGTGAAGAGTTTTATATTGTGCTATAGCCATTTTTATTTCAGCTACCAATTCCATATACAAGTGTTACGTAATAGTTTTTGTTTCATCAGCAATCGATCCAAAGAAATCACAGGATACATGCTATAGGGCCCTTTGACGGAAGGTAAATTATGTTGAGTAGACCTCCAGATTATCCAAGCATGCAAGAATACAATAAATGTACCAAGTTCACCTACGTTTCAGATATTTCTGTAGGTGATTCCTTTGTACTCTCTGCATGTTTGGTTGTTCTGGCAGACAGGTCTGGCCAAGTTGACCTATTAACCTCCTGTGAGAACTCCCCTAGGCCCATTTGTTTCAACATGGATATCCCTTATTTAATTGCTGAGAAAATGGATAACGTAATAAACATCCCTAACGTGGTCTATTTGTTTTCAAGTTCGATCTTAACTGGATCCTACATTTGCCAGTTCAAGTGATTGCAAGCATAATTTTCCATTATCATTCAGTGTTTACTTCTAGAAGTTACCATAACCTTTATCTTAATACTCGTTTTAAATATTTTTAATTTAGTTGAGATGCGGATAACGTAATAAACCCAATTCTATTGGATACCATATTTTGTCCTCGGACAAATTGATGGTCAGGCAAATGCAAGCTTAAACAGTATCATGGAATTTCAGCACA
>JAMKCH010063950.1:0-69095 GCA_023653785.1 Ophioderma brevispina
TTGAAGATACATTCGTTAAAGAACTATTCTTGAAAGAACTAGCTTGGTGTCTGCATTTTTCAAACAAAATACATACACAAAGTTACCATACAAAGGTCTCCGTGACCCAGAAGTCCTTGTACATTGTTACAGACGTACTCAAGGTCAGAAAGTAACCTCCCGTGTTCATAAACAAAATCCACAATGACTATTTGTAAGAAGATTGACTTGACCAAGATGTAAATTTCAAAGTAATGATTTTACTACCTAAATCAATCTGATCTTAATTAATCACAAATAACAAGATTGTAAAATACACAAAATTATTATTTTTCCTTACCTATTTACAATACAAACCATGTACATAATCATTAAACTAAAAGTTCAAAGTTCACTGTTGGGTGCGCCCAGTTTCTTGTAGAATCAGATCCGCATAAATCTTGGCGACAATTCTTGCTAGTACAGTTTCCTTAGTTTCGGCGAACTCGCAACAGTCCTTTTTTGGTCTAGACCGGCCGATTACTTTGTAAACCGTAACTTGAGAAACACTGGAAGTATAACTGCAGCTTGATGGAAACATTTGTCCATACAGGTACTCAGTGCATTAACGGTGAATGTCACTGGTACAGATAAATGTCCTGCTGAAGAATGTTCCTTTTGTTTTTCCAAACTGGTACGTCAAATTTTGAGAAGCTCTGACTAGTCTGATACTTTTTCAGAATTATAATAAAGAACATCAGATTTTTTTATAAATCAAATGTTATGATAGTTCTCCCCCACCTTCATTTTGAGAGGTCTACACTTGCTGAAATCTTTGTCAACTGGCAAAGAGTAAATACTTGCAACAGAATTTGTCCCAGCAAATTTTCCCATGATGCAACACAACACAAGGCAAGACAAGTCAAAATTTCAACATCTTTTGAGCTCGCTGAAACTTGTTTAAAGGAAGTCCACAATCTTCCACAGATCCTGCACCTGATATGTTTTGACATTACCAAAGTTTATTGGTTCATCAACAGGTGGTGGGCCATCTTGCTTCCTATAGGTAACAAGAACCTCTATCCAGTTCTTAGACGCTGTGCGCCTATTGTCCTCTCTAACTGCCAACTATTCTGACATTTTCTTCAGGAAGTTCTCATACACTAGTCCCTTTTAGAGCTAGGTCAATCAGATAAGTCATGCTTAGTGCACAACACATTGCCATTTTCAGATCTTCCAGTTCTCCTCACTCATAATTTATATGATTAAATTTAACATGATTTAATTAATATAATTCAGAAAATAATATAATATTCAGGAGTCTGTCACAACATGCAACTCAAAGCACAGTGCACATTACCATACACATTCAATGGGAATATCTAAAAGTGTCTTGTGCTAAAAACAATTAAGATACCAAAAATATATATAAATATGTTCTTTCAAAAATAGTTCTTTAACTCTAACCTGTCCAAAAGTCCATGAGAAGCAATCAAGTTGCTCCTATTGATTGTAAAATCACATCGGATATCAAAAACTATTTTTATGCTTTCTATTGCACTCGGCCACTTTCCCATCAAAACACCCATTGCTTTCTATTGCAACTCGGTCACTTTCCCCTGAGGAGATTGCCAAAAACCAATTTCTTTCTATTGCACTTGAGACATCCATGCACTATAACACAAAGTTCCGGTCGACACCATGCACTACCTTCCCGAAGTCCTGCAGGGTTTTCCGCCGAAGTTCACTGTATGTTGGGCCCTCCGAATTTAGCAGATGTGTCAAGGTCATATTTGCAAACCCGGAAGTAGAGTGTACATTGGACCGCTTTTCCTGCAGAAGACGTTGAAAACCAATTGCTTTCAATTGCACTTGTGACGTTTTCCCAGCAGGAGACCTATTGCTGCCTATTGCATGTGAGACTAAAAAGCTTTTTTCTGCCGTTTTTCTGCTGCCGGGAAAACAGCTCAAAGACAATGGAAAGCAATGATTGCATGTAATTGATTCTCATTGCACCTGGGATGTCAGGAGACACTTACGCATTGCCTCCTATTGACTCTCGGCCATTTTAGGGCCAACTACCCCATGACGTGTTAGGGCTAATAATGTATCTTCAACATATCTGAAGTAGGGGGGGGGGTGATGTACTGGTAGAAAAGTCCTGCTGTGTGGCTCAGATTAGGCCCTTCACAATTAATTGTGAGTTTCCTGTTTACTGCCCACGTTCGAAATCGTCACCGCGTAAAATATTTAATTATTTGCCAGACTTTAATTATTTCGCATTTTCCCATAAAACGTAATTTTTTCACCAAATTCTTGCTGATTCTCGGACTTGAATTTTCGTACGGTATTCTTCATTCCCTGATCTGTCAGATCAGTTTAAAAACAGTAGGGTCTGTTACATCCCCAGAAATGTCGCAACTAGATACAAGCGCATACTGTAGAACGTGCGCACTGCTTCGTGTATCAGAGATTGATGGTCTCTAATGCACACATTGTGATGTCAGTGGAAGTTTGTATTCTACCCGCACGTCTTGCATAGAGAATAGTCAAACTGACTGTCTACATAGAGATCTGTAGACGAGACACACGTTTCAACTTTCGTTTTGATAACTTCTTTGACTGATCCAGGACTTGTGTAAGTACCATAAATTAATTAAATATCATTCTTTGAAATATAATAATGTTCTGTTATTCGGTGATAGCCACAAGTTTAAGAAATTTGACCATACGAACATAAACAGAATAAGTGTGTGTGTGAGGTGCAGAATTAGACTACCTCCAATATGTTTCCCATGCAATATCGTTGGACTACACAAATATTTTAATGAAACCAGACGCTTTTTTGTTGTCACTTGTAAATTAAAATATTGGTCTATGTTTTCAGGGCCATACTAGTTAAGCATTACTGTGGAAAATAAATATGACACAGTCCGTGTGACTGTTGTGCTGATTTGGTACAGATGTGGGTTGGAATTTTTGAGATATAGAGACTTTTTTCCTGGGCGGGGAGGTACATGTATGATTTTTTTTTAGAATGCCCAAAGCTCACCCAGGCAGCAGCTAATTCAGTGTTTCTAATACTAGGGCTATCTGTCCACAACGCATGTTGTTGATACAGAGTCATGAATTCAGAGAAACAGCTAGCATATTTGAAACAGAATGGTCATTGCTTTTTCATGAATATCATTTTTTATTTTACTTTATAATTCGTTTTATTTGTGTGTGTGTGTGTGTTTTTTTTTTTTGCATTTTAAAAAAATATCTTTTGTTAGGATTGGCTTTTTTTTTTTTTTTTTTTTTTTTTTTTCAACAAGCTGTGCAATCCCTTGGGCATGCAATTAATTAATATTTTGATCGCAAGTGCAAGTTCTCAATTGTACTTCTTCTTTTTATGGCAAAAAAATAATCAGTGTTTCTAGCTTAGATATGTTTCAAAACATCCTAAAAGGCAAATAGCCTTACTAGTCCTACCACCCTTGTTGTTGATATAGGGCCATGGTGACACAGAACATATCAGTTTTAATGTGAGATAAAGTTAACACTCTGGGCTTTAAAATGAATGCTTACTCAAAGGTATTGGACAAGAACAAGTATGTTTACCATTAAGAAACAGGTCAAATTTTACTGGCAGATGAAACATCGCCACCCTAAAAGGTATCTCAATTCATGATGCATGGCCTTATTATTATAGTACATGTTCAGGGAACCGATAACATATTTGCCAAAATCAGGCATTGAAAAATAGATAATAACCCTAACGGACGAAACATGGTTTACATTACGGTACCAAATACTACAAAATACTACTGCACTGAGTGGAGAAAATGCACCCTCTTTTTTCACTTCTTTCTGTGTTTTTTCCTTTTTCTTGTAGCTGAGACGAATAGTTATACTCGTCTCGGGTCAGCTCGTAGTATTTTGTAGCACTCAGTGCAGTTAGGGTTAAAAAAATATAGTTTTACTAGCTCTGGCAAAGCCTCTAGCAAGGATGAGAACAGTGTAATAAAGTGTTAAACATAGTATTACATTTAGTTTATACAGTCAAAATGCCAAAATATTGTCCATTGCAACTGCCAGCTTTGCTTCAAAATAATTAATAATTAAATGTTACCTTGTTACATTTTTCAAACCTTAAACAGGAAACTCGTAATTAACTGTGAAGGGCCTTAACAAAAAATGGACAGTAAAAATATTGTTACTTTCAGAGTTCTGACCCCCCCAAACTTGGTCCCAGATGAAAGATTTTTAAACCCAAGCAACTTTAAAAGCAAAGAAGCTATCACATTTTTTATGCCAGATTTAAATTTTACACCAAATAAATCCCCCGGATAGTGATTTCAAAGTTGGGGGGGGGGGTTCAATTACAAGTTTGTGGCCCTCTCATTCTCAAACTTGTCTTTCGCATCGCATGGCATTTTTAATGATGACCCTCCTAATTTTTTTTTAATGTTCCTGCAGGGAAAACCAAATGAGCTAAAAAGCACAAAATTTCAGGATTTTCATTTCTCATCAATATCTATCACCACACCAAAAACGAGGAAAATCCATGACATGCTGAAGTGCACATCTCAAGTGTTGACATGGAATAGCCCAGTTCAGATGATATAAAAAAATGAATTTCTTTGAGGTAAATTAGGGGATGAGGCCATGGAACAAGAAATGCCCGTTTGAGCCTTTTATTGTTGTCCTTCAATTTCTTTTATGGAAATTGAAGACTAATAAAAATCTTTAAGGGGCATTTTGTGATCCATAGGCATAGCCTCATCCCCGACTTACCTAAAAAAAGTTGAGATTCTTATATCATCTGAACCGATAGCCGTAGTAATCCAAGTGTACCTAATCTTACGTGCAAATTCAGTTGTATCTGTAAGAAATTCACAATTTTGTATGTTTTTCTGAGCATCCCTTGAAATAGTGTGTACAATATTGAGGAAAACTCTATATATTTTTAATGGAAAAGATAGGGAAACGTTAATAAATCAGTCGAAAAAACGAACTCCCCCCGGGCGAACTCCCAGTCCCACATAGTTCTGCTAAGCATAACTCCACATTATGTCTTTAACATGTTGTCATTAATGGATGTGGAGTTCTGCAAAACCACATGGAATACATTTCACCTGTCACCTACCTCAACTTCGTCGATCTCAAATCCCCTCCAAATGAGCGATATATCCCTGCTTTCACTACCAATTACAACTTGAGATTCTATATAACGCGATGACATATTTGAAAAAAACTTAAAAGAATTAGAAATTAAAAATTTTGAAGGAAATTGCGACTACAATCACTTCTGCCACTCTGTGGATGAATGAAGCCATATTTGACAAGGTACCAGAGGTCATTTCATACGTCACATGGGTCAATACGTGTTCGTTTGTTTACCAACTAGGATTAATTTCTCCGTTTCTCCAGTAAGCACCTTGAGTTGCTGGCCCCTCGTTCGAAATAACAAACTGACGGCTCAAGTGGAATAGCAGCAGATTTGTAACGCCGTGCGTATCTTGAGAGGCTCAGGGATTCAGTTTGGTCAAGGGTAACGGTTAGTCCAATAATTGTAAACTTGTCACCTATACCTTTAATATGGACGTTATCTTGGCGTCAAGTTACAATCCCAGGCTATGAGTTTGAGTTAATACATAAGGCTTACTTGGTGCAATAATGTGAAGTCAACTTAAAAAGACGCTGTTTAAAAAACAACTTACTGAAAACACTTCTGATTGCTTAATCAAGCATGTGGTTGATATATAGTAATTCCCTCAACAGGAAGTATCCTTACATCAGCAAATCATAAATCAAAACATAACAATAAAAGTGTCCTTTGAATCGTCAAGTTGTCTCAACTAATGCAGGATTTGTTGATGTTAAAAAATTAGCACTTCTGCTATACGAGAGCAAAGTTCAAGGTTCACACGGTGTGCGAAAAGGCAAGCCCATCGATATACTTCCAGCCGCAGTGAGCGATTGTTTTCTTGCGCAAACCGGGATGGACCCAAGATACAAGTTTGACGCATACTCATATAGGGATGGCCGATCCAGCCCCAGACCGGTACTGCAGATCTTTACTTCTTCTTCGCTTCCTTGTCCCCTCATCTCCTCGGGAAGTCCTCCCCTCCGATCATAAATTGTGTTGAATTCGAATCTGATCAGATCCCGATTCAGATTATATTTGTAAATTAGAAATCGCCGTTCAAATAGCAGTGAAATTCGGAATATAAGCCGTGCGGCGTATAAGCCGCAGGTCCAAAAATCGCCGTATTAAGATTCAGGACCTTAACGTATAAGCCGCACCCGGGCCAGATAAGTCGCTGGTGTATAACGTGTACATAGAGAAACCAACGCATATTCCTGTGATAAGCATTATTTATAGTTAAATATATGTCGCACATGCGAACATTTTTATAAATATATTTCAAGAAATGAAAATCCATGGAAGAAAAGTCAAGAATTACGGCCGAAATATTCCCATTTTCAACGCTCTTTTCGTACGTTATTTTTTAGGTATGTTTTCACAAGCAGTGGCTATATTTTGTACAGCATCGATAGTGTCATAATTAATAGCAGAAGAGGACTAAATATTGGGTTGTCGGGCGCCCTTTGACTAGTCACTATCTTCCATTGGAAGCTACGCATGCGGAAAGCGTTTAATACCAAGGAAGACGGGGCATGTTTGCCCATTCCATGTCAACATTCGAGATGTGCACCGCCGCCACGTTCATGGATTTTTTCGCTTTAAGTGGTGGTGGTTTAGACCATTGATGAGATATGAAAATCCGGAAATTTTGAGCGTCATAGTCCATTTCGGTTTTTCCCGCTATAGCAATAAGAAATTAGGGGGTTCACCATCAAAAGTGACGCCCAATGTGAAAGGGACTATGTGAGAGGGTCACAGATTTGTAATGGAGCCCTTCACATCTTTGAAAAGCATAGTAAAGGTAATATTTGGTTGGTAGAATTCAAACCTGGCATCAGGACAGAAAGTTAATAGCGTGTTTACTCTTAGAGTTCATGAGGCCTAAATAGGCGCCTTGTTTCATTGGGGCCAAGTCTGGGGGGTAATAACTCCAAAAGTAAGAAAATGTTGGGGGTCCATCTTTTGGTCAATCTTAGAGTTTACATGTACAACTTTAAAACCAACCACAATACGAACACAATTAGAAAAGTAATAAGTGGAGTACAGCCCCTTGAAAAGGGAATTGTATTTTTCAACACATTTTGACCCCCCTGAAAACCATGTGGCATTCGCCACAAACCCTCAATTCAGATATGTTGAAGATATATCATTAAACAACTTTCCTTGAAAGAACAAGCTTGGTGTTCTTAATGTTTTAACACAAAATACACATCAAAGGTTACCACACAAAGGGTATACGTGACCCACAGGTCATTGTACATTCAGTGTATATCACCATATAATTTCTATGGGGATATCAGCAAAAAGTTTCTTGTGATGAAAACACAATGAAGACATCAAGGCACCAAGCGAGTGGTTCTTTCAAGAATAGGTCTTGCTGATGGTATCTTCAAAATATATGGAAGTAGAGGGGTGATGTCGCATGTCAAACATTGTTTTCAGGGGGGCAAATATATGTCAAAATCAAAATTAGGATTTTTCAATAGGCTGTAACTCACTTATTATACCTAATATGCTTCTTATTATACTGGTAGAAAGTCCTGCAGTGTGACTCTCATTAACAAGAAAATGGACATTCAAAATGTTGTTACTTCTGGAGTTCTGACCCCCGAACTTGTACCAGAATGTAACAGAGATTGCATTTTTACACCCAAAGTAATCTTTAAAGTAAAGGGGCTATCACATTTTTGATGCCAGATTTGATTCTTACACCATAAAAATTTCCCCAGATAGTGATTTTCAAAGTTAGGGAGGGGCTAGGGAGGGTTCCCTTACAAGTTTTATGGCCCTCTCAAAATTGTCTTTAACATGAAACAGCATTTTTATGGTGACCCCCCTATATTTCTGAATGACTCATGTGGGAAAACTAAGGGCGGTATGAAGCTCCTCAAAAGTCAGGATTCATTTCTCAGCAATATCTATCTTCCACACCAAAAAAGAAAAAAACAATCCCTTGACCATGCTGCGGTGCACATCGAGTGTTGACATGGAAGAGCCCTGTTGGAGTCGTACCACGGAAATAGCACGTCCCAAAGGGACTCGCTCGGGATACGGAAACCCACTCCGACAATACATTATCAGCATCATCGTATCTATTTATTTATTCTAATTTCGCAAATGGTTTGGTATTAATTCATTGTTGTTACTTTATGATCTCTATATCATTTGCTTTTTATAAACATCCTTATTACAAGACTAATATTGCTTTTTCGGCGCCCTTTGACTAGTAATAGTCGCTATTCTCCATGGAAGCTACGCCTGCGGGAAGCGTTACTACCAAGGAAGACGGGGGCCTGTTGAATTCGTACCACGGAACTAGCGCGTCCCGAAGGGACTACACGCGTCTGGATACGGAAACCCCCTCCGACAATACCATTATCAGCATCTTCATATCTAATTTAAATCGGCAAATCCGTTTTACAGTTCTTGTTGTTGCTTATTTAATTTAAAAAAAGATTTTATGTTTTTTATATAAACATTTATCCTCGATTAATCTCCTCCAATGCTCTTTTGTATTAGTGTAGGACCGAGGGCAGGACTATAATGAAGAGTTGGCAGCTCTATCCACAGTGACAGCGAGAGACAATGACTGAGGTTTTTCAGATGGTGACTTGCGTTGTGAAATAATAAAAAAAGAGAATGGTCCACTCCCTCTTTGTTGCCGGTAATAATCGCTTCCAAATCCCAAAAATAGACTCTTAGTTCTTTCATCTGTTTCTTCTCACTCTTCATCATTTCCTTGTTCTTGTGTGATTTACTTTTAGATAAAAAGATTAAATGTATATATTAATAAATATAACTAATGTAATAAATATAAATAGTATCAAAGAACATAAATATATAGTCGTAAATCTAATTAAACGGAATAAATTATCAATAACGGAATAAAATATAAAGTAATTATGTAGGATTAATAATTACTTGGGACAGGAATACCCCACCTCGTGTAAGCGCAACAAGCCTCCTCGGAGGTTCGGCGCACTCTCCGACCAATTACGCATCCCGACCAATGTGCTATGTTTCCTCCTGGCTCACGCATCCACGCTCGCGAGTGTTCGATTCTGTCCAACAAACTTTGAACAATCGCGAGAATAGTTCTGTATTTTTTTTAAAACTAATAATAATAATTGAATAAATGTAACTGAACTAAATAGTGAACTAACTGAAAATATAAATAAAAAACTATAAACTGATAAGAGTAACTCAATGAATAAAAATTTGATAAGGCACACACAGTGACACTGACATAATTATTAAACTTAATAAAATTATAAGAGAAAATCGGAATACCAATCTTTTTACATAACTTAATGATAGTCCGATTTCTGATATCGGCCGTAAGAAAATGCAAGTCTTAAAATTTAGTGTTGCTTTCCATAGACGAAAATGTGTAGAATCAGTGCACTTCAAGTTTTGTTCAATACATGGCAAAAAAAGAAACAGAAACATTTTGGGCTGGCACCATGTAGCCCCATCGCAATGGCAGAATTATTTAAAATTAAAACAAAAAAACAACCTAAAACAAACAAAATCAAATAATAACATTTTTCAAACAAAATGCTAGTGTATGTGACTTTTATTGAAACTAACTGATGCTAACATTCAATGTGGAATCGTACCCTTAACTAGAGTCACTACACCCACTTGATCAAGTTTCAAACACAAACATTCTGTGTAGTACCTAAATAGTCGAACACCTCACCATCGTACACCATCAGAAATAGCCAAGCTGTCAAGAATTGTCAATATTTCGGAATAGGGCAATTATATAACCCAGAACCACTGCTAAAAACAACTGCACAACAGAATCTCAAACAAAACCACAACTGAACCATGCTAGAAATTATACCCCACTTAAACACGTGGAAATACAACCTTGTAACAGATCCATAGAAATTTTGTATAAAAAAACCTAAAATACAATCTATCTCACACGGTATCATAATTTTTACTTACACAAAAACTATCATTGTGTTTGCATAAATATTTTTTGCTATGCATCACAATCAGTACTAATTTTTCGCACTGTTTCATCTTAATCTGCACCAAAAAAAAAAAATCATCCCAGGAAAAATTGTTATGACCAAGGCGCTTCAGGCTTTAATACACCAAACCATCTCCATTCTGTCAATTTAGTCCACCTTCGATAGCCCGCGCTCCCGCGCGGGGCAAAAAAATATTACAATTGTCTCTTTTTCGTTAGAAACTTAGCAACAAGATGTGTCTTAAATAATTTTAGGAGCGGAAAACAAAAAAGACAGAGAATTTGGAAGGGATCTAGTCAACACAACACAGATCACCTGGACTATATCTCGTCTCTGGTCTCCCATCCAGCCTGTCCGGCCCCGACGTTGCTTCCTTTATTCTCCGCTGATCAATTGCTGTACGCCACGAACTCAAACTTCACTATCTCGTCGCCGAAACTAATACTTAAACCTTGTACTCATTTGTGTTACAAAAAAAAAAATAAGAGGACTAGACAAAGAAGGATAAACGGATAATTTAATTACAGACCATATACTGAGGGGGGGGGTTACTGATTAATACGTTATGAGGAAACACACTGGAGTCTCTTTTCAGCCATAGAATGGCTGCAATGACTACATGTACGCATGCTCATTTCATCTTTATGTTTGATTGATTGTTTTCCATGTATTTTGGAGGATCTACACACCACCCGATGAAACCGCCCGTTTCAGAATATTTGCGTAAAATACGCAAAAGTAATAGAAATTATCTACAGTTTACACAACAGGAGTCTGCGGTAAATGATGGCACGCAGCATTATAATGATATAATGTAGTAGTCACATAGAAAAATTAAATATGGTAGCTTTAAAAATCTGTTGTATTTTAGTAAACTTTGGGCTTTTTATTTGCAGTTTGGGAGATCGGTGAGGTAGATCTGTAGCTGATGACTTTTCCCCGATCCCGATCAAGCCGATTCGCAAAACGGGCAGATTTCCGATCTTCCACAAGATCGGCCATCACTATACTCTCACCGAAGAAATCCTCCCTACGACTGGAAGGGATATACCTTATCTTATACCTTGACCCCCGGTTGACCCCCTTTTGACCCAAAACAGTATCAACTTTAACGTGGTTTTTTAAAAAAAACCACCTAGATGTTTTATGCTTTGGACTTAGTCCCGCATAAATTTGGAGTACCGAAAATTGATGGAAAAAATATCACCTTTGACAGATTTTTTCTAAGACTTTAACATTATAGCATGATGTAAATGTTTGAAAGATATCTTCTTAAGAACAAAAGTTAGACCAGCGCCATAAGTAGAGCCTGATTAGAGTATTTTGGAAATGTCATCCCTTATATCAGAAGGCAACTGATCCTTCCATTGCAGGACCCTGAGATACTGCTCAGTTGGAATGAACTATTGTTGAAAGACATGAATCTCAGGTCGTTCTAGCAGGCTAGTACCGGTAATGGTGACCTTCTGTATCAAGGTCACATTTATTTCCAGGCGGGTTGCAAACGAGTCCTGCATGATAAAGGGCGGTTTCCGCAAAAAATGCTGCATTTCTTCTCTTTTCTTCTCTTTTTAGAAGACAACTTTTTGAGGATTTAAGCTTTTTCACACAGTAATTGATTAGCTAGGAACATATATATCAACTTGATTCTGAATGCCTTTGACATTTTGGTTCGTCTGCAGTGTGCAAAGTTTGCTCTTTGAAATGGCCTACTCATGCTGGTAACAGGGGCAAGTATTCCATGTGGTTTTGCAAACTCCACATCCGTTAATGACACATGTTAAAGACATAATGTGGAGTTATGCTTAGGCATAACTAGTCCCACATTGAAAATATCGACGCTCCACACCTGAAGTTTTGGGCACTGTTGCAGGAGGGCGGCCAGAATCCCATTTCTACCGTCGCCATTGGTTTAACACACAAAAGCGAAATCTTGACGAAAATTCCATAAATTTTTTTATATGTGTCAAGGAATATTCTCGATTCCAAAACCGTGGGAGTTGAAGAATCACCCCACTGGAAGGGTTATTTCTGATTTTTTTTGTACTATTAATAACAAACGAACGAGTCATATAGGGCTGTCTACGCTGACGTCCTGGCTGTCTAGTCAAACGCTGATGTCACAGTTTCGGCCATTTTGAGGTGATGGGAATTTATAGAGCGGCCATTTTGTGGTGATGATTCCATAGGCCGCCGTGTAAAACGGCATAATGCGCCAACTTTTTACCTGAAGTGTAGCAGAGACTGGAATGGAGCCCGCTATATTCGGAAATAACATGCACATTTAGAATTCTACTCTCTCTTTTACTTGCATGGTAAAACCATCCAAAGAAAATGTCATAAGGTGCCAAAAACAAACGGCCTCGTAGAAACACACGTTTGTTATCATCTCCGATGAACCATTCCACCAGGGCTGCTATGACAAGATTCGGACTTCTTAGAAAGTTCGCATGTTTGTGTGTCGCGGAGTAATACTGCGTTCATACGAGGGCCTATTATAAAGGCTAAACAACCGGCAAGTACCGCCGATGAGTTGCCCAGCCCTATGACATCATGGGCAGGTGCACCTAGTAGTACTTGTAACGGAGTCATCAGACTGAAATTTGGGCATGTCAGACGATTCATTATCAATCTTTTGCATTTCACATTTACGAATCACCCTCATTTCGATATGACGACATACATAAAGTCAAATCGTGTAGCACTAATCCCGACAAGAATATCTCCAAAGAAGACTTAAAGGAAATTGTCATGATTCTGAATATTTGGAAAATTTGGTATGGATGGAAAGCGTAAGTAACGTAGATGACATATAAAAAATAAGTTGAAATTGTCCACATTTGTTGAGTCTTTTGCCCTTTTAATTTTCCTTCCTCCGACCAATAGCTTACTCGCAAACGATTCCGACAATTCCACATTGCAGGCAAATGGTGGACGTCAAAGTGATGACCATCCATAATTTACGTCGTTGGACCATCATATCGCAGTGTTGCCGCGTCCATTCCAGTGAACTGCCAGGGGGGTAGGACATGCCCATCCTACAGCAACGCTGAATTCAAATCAGCATCAACATCCAGCGCAACTCGAATGCTAGTCCTTTCAAAGAATTAACGAAGCGCTATGACCGTATTCGGACGGTTTACAACACTCAGACTTGCCTAAAGTCTAGCCGGTCACGAATATTAAATCTAAATGACCGTTATTGGAAATTCACTATTTTGGCAGCTTGTTAATCCACTAACCCGACGGATTTTGAAGTCATAATTTATCCTTTCTGTTTCATGATATTACTAAGATGTATTGAACTAAGGGTTTAAGAGGAGATTTTGTAATGAAACTGAGACACAGCTACCAAGTACATGCACGTAGCAGTTCCACAAATTACCTTTTGAAATCCCCAAGCCCAAATCGAGCAGGTGTGTCCTAACCCCCACCGGTAACTGCGATCGTGTGTTTTTATATCAATAATAATTAAAACACACGAAATGAAACAAAATAAGAAAACATTAAAAAAAGGAAATATTTCATTTTTATATTAACTGATTAAGGCATTCACATTAATTCCTGATTTCCGTTTACCGCCCGCATTCGAAATCGTCACCCGCGAAAATATATAATTATTTCACATTTTTCTCCCATACAAAACGTAATTTTTTCATTCAAACACAATTCTTGCCGATTTTCGACTTGAATGTCGTATTCTCACTGGTGTGGAGCGCACTCTTAGAAAGCGGGCCGGGAAAATAAATCTCAGACAATCGTGGAAAAGGGTGGGGTTTTGCATTTTCCAGTCAAATGCGTTTTCTAAGTAAAAAGCGTGTGAGAAAAATAAAAAGCGTGGGTTAAATACTTTGCCTAATATGAAAATGTCTTACTTTTTTTACCAAAAATGATTACTTTTGACTTTTTTTGACTTAACTTTCGCACGTGACCTAATGAAAAATTTGCAAAAGTGCCTTGTTTCCTCCGGCCCGTCTCAAGCTAAGATATCCAGAGTTCGGGGAAAACCAGTATAGTAGTAATATTTTTCATGCATTAACTAACCCTTTTTACTAGAATACATGAAAGTGATTATGACTGTCATCAATGGTGTACTGGAATCGATCGGGGTACTTATAATCTGACCAGTATAATTGAGTAATCGGTTCTGAATCGATGGTCGGGAAAAGAACTGACTTTGCCGATTACACTTGCCAATCAAATACTTCCTAGACAGGGAGTAATTTCGTAAAAAAAGGTCGCTCCATGATAAAACATTAAAATCGGTTGTTTATACCTACAATGTAGAAAAGCCTTGGACAAAGTTTCGGACTCTCAAGGACAAACTAAGTAATTATATAATTAACCAATCAGGGCAAGTATTAGCATTATTGACAACATTAATGACCTTAGCCACGCCTATTTTGTATACACGACTTCTGGGTCAAGGCAAAATTGTCAAAAATGGTGTCAATTGTGACCGGGCGGGCGCGGGCATGGCGGGTAGAATTTTGAATGGAAAACGCTACGTTTAGAATTAATTTAAGTAAGGTTCAGGTCAGAAACATTTGCCATTGGTTTCCCTGGCTAATGCAGTCCACGCGCGATCAAGTGCTCGATCCTGCTGTCCAACGGGTGTAATCAGGACTGAATATCTATACTAATTATAATCCGCATTTTAATTGTTATGTTTTTAAATGTATTAACTGTATTCATATTGTAACGTTTAATACTTGACTGTAACTATTTGTGGTAATGTCAATAAACTGATCATTGAAACATTGAAAGTTATGTGCACATTTCAAGCATTTTTTTTTTTTATTCCATATTTTCTAGTTTCGGTCCAAAAATATGCATGCAGTATGAGCTTAGTCTAAAGTTAGTGCACGGTCCCAATAGTAGAAATTAGCTGTTCTGGAGAGGTAGAGTAGCCGAATTCGACCACAATCGATAGGTGTGTGTTGGTGTACATGGCCTGGCGACTCGACCAAAGTGGGTTTGACGACTTCTGGTACAAAGTGTTTTTACAAAAAGAGTGGTTAAAAATAAAGCCACAGTGTTAATGAGTGAAACAGTGAAACTGAAAGTGTGATGAAAACAAAGAATGCTATTTTAAATGTATTCACGACTTATTGTTAATCATGGAACATGGCCCACTGACCTTGGAAGTAGGAGTTGATTTGTGCATTTGCATCACAAATTCTTTCAAGAATAAGCATATGATTGTATTGTGTAGACAAAATGGCAGAAGCTTGGAAATGTTAGGTCCCGGGGTAATTATGGGTGGGGTACAGGAGTCGCCTTTTTGGGACACTTTTTCTGAATTTTGGTGTATAGAGGTGGGTTTTCAGCAGAGACCAATGCACACAATGAAAACAATGCCATGGGTGCATTTTGACACTTTTTGCTCAAAAGGCACCAAATTTGGATGCTTTTTGTGAAAATTTGGTTCAGATGTGGATTGGATTTTTTAAGGTATGGAGACTTTTTTCCTGGGGGAGGGGGTACATGTATGATTTTTTTTAGAATGCCCAAAGCTCACCCAGGCAGCAGCTGTTGTTGATACAGAGCCATGAAGTCAGAGAAACAGCTGGCATATTTTAAACAGAATGGTCATTGCTTTTTCATGAATAATTATCATTTTTATTTGTTTTATTTGTGTGTGTGTGTGTTTCAATATCGTTTGTTAGGATTGCCTTTTTTGGGGGGGTGGATTTCCCCCCAACAAGGTGTGCAATCCCTTTGGCATGTAATTAATTAGTATTTTGATCGCAAGTGCAAGTTCTCATTGTACTTCTGCTTTTGATGGCCCAAAAAAATCAGTGTTTCTAGTCTAGATATATGTTTCAAAACATCCTAAAAAGGCAAGTAGCCTTACTAGTCCTACCACCCTTGTTGTTGATATAGGGCCATGGTGACACAGAACATCAGTTTTAATGTGAGATAAAGTTAACACCCTGTACTTTAAAATGATTGCTTGCTCAAAGGTATTGGACAAGAACGAGTATGTTTACCATTAAGTACCAGGTCAAATTTTACTGGCAGATGAAACATCGTCACCCTAAATGGTATCCCAATTCATGACGCATGGCCTTATTACTATAGTACATGTTCAGAGAACCGATAACATATTTGCCAAAATCAGGCATTGAAAAATAGATATTTAAAAAAAAAATTAAATATAGTTTTACTAGCTCTAGCAAAGCCTCTAGCACTGCTAGCAGGGATGAGAACAGTGTAATAAAGTGTTAAACATAGTATTATTTACCTTTTCATACAGTCAAAATGCCGAAATATTGTCCATATATTGCAACTGTCAACTTTGCTTCAAAATAATTAATAATTAATAATTAAATGTTACCTCGTCATATTTTTCAAACCTTAAACAGGAAACTCGTAATTAATTGTGAAAGGCCTAATCCATCAATATTACAGTGTCAGCAATAACAATTCGAGTCAACACGATGTTTTGGTCATCACTTTGACGCACGAGGAGAGCAAAATTGGCGCTTTTTTGTCATGACGCCGTGGCAAAAATCCTACCGTTTCTTCGTATGTTTCAAAAAAGCAAAAATGAAAATGCCTCTATTTTGTTATTTTACATCAAATTGTATTCATTTTTCGTGAAATTCGTGATGTATGTACTATATTTATATGAATTCAAGTCAACTGATCTTGACAAAATCTTGACATATTAAGGTTAATTATTTTATTTTCATCAAAAAACATACTTGTCAGGAGATAAATGACAATACAATTAGATGCATGATAAATACTGCGGCCGGCCATTAGGGTCATTTTTCTAGTGTAATTGACTTCCGAACCATGCACTGCTTGACAAGTACATACTTAATACAGTGCTTGATTGCGACGGCCTTTTGCATGCATTATTGGCCTTTACGTCTTGCCGACGACCAATGTCAAAAAACGACGTCACTCTGTGACTAAAGCCTAGTGCACCCGACCAGATCGAATCTGTGTTAGAGGATCAACCCTCTAACACAGAGAACACGCCATTGACTAGCTTTTAAAGCGTTATACATGGGAAGCCTTGTTGACATGTTTTAAAATTTCCTTTTTCATCATCTTACATTACGAATTGTCCGCTGATCTACAAACTCCACTTACCAGGACATTTTTGAACCAAGATGGCAGTTTGGAATTAAAAGGAAGAGCGAATAATGTTGAAAAACCATAAAATATTCTCATGTTTAGTGATTTACCCAGCGATCTGCTTGTGAACAAATAAACGGCGATGCCTGACCTGATGTCAGATCGATTCGTGACCTCTCGCTGAAGCCGAAAACACCAAGTGCAAATTTTATACGCTTACCAAGTTTTTAACTTCTTATTCTCATGATTTTTAATTAAAACAACTAAATATTGCTCGCTTATGAACGAGTTATTTTTTAATATTCATTGTAATACTGATTCTTGGTGCTTAATTATCTCTATTAGAGGTGGGCTATAGAAGGTCAATGTTTTTTCAGATCCCTTCGACACAGGCCTCATATTGATGACTTTACTCACCCTGATCCCACTTTCGAAGAACAAAATAAAAAGTAACGCAACCGGGTGCCCCATCGAAAAATCCAAAAGGCGCCAAATTGTTAAAAAAGTTGATTTGTGACCATAACTATTTTTTGTTTCAATTTGCTTCATTTTTGGTGGCATACCCATGTTTTGGGGTATGAGGAGTCATGCTATGCAACTTTCAACTCACCATACATCGTTTTCTTGAATGCCATTTTTGCTTAAAAGTGACCTCTGAGTGGCGCTTCCCATAAAATGCACATCCCATTGATATGGTGATTTTTAACAGTCAAAAATTTGAAAGAGTTTTATTATGAACCACATGCTGAAAATTTGACTTGACGTGTGATGTTTGCGGTTTTACAACTGTAGGCTTTTTAATGTCATAAAAATGCCCTCCCTGGAAACCCACATTTAAGAATTTCGTTGACCGCCTGTCATTCCAATGGGAGTGTTTTTCGTCAAATTTTAAATTAAGGCCATGGGAAATGGTAAGTGTTCCACTGCTCTAATCTTCAGAAACTGATGCATCCACAATTCTGATGATGGTCCACCCTAAACTTTAAAAACTTTTCATACGATATATACTTTTTGGAAAGCGCCCTCGCAGCAATTTTAGGCTAAACTGCCATATCGAGAAAACGAAAAGTCTTGGTGATATAGAAATTGCATAGAACTATTCCTGCAGGCCAAAACATGGGATATTGCCACAAAAATGCAGGTGATTAAAACAAAAGCTATCAAGTTATGGTAAAAAATATGATTTTTCAATTTGGCGGCCATTTTGGATTTTTTTCGTTGGGGCACCCTGGTTTTCGAACTTTTTAATTTTTTTCTTCGAAAAGGGGATAACATCAATAGTCATAATTTTTTTAGCCTGTGTTCGAAGTGATCGAAACTATGACCCAATTATGACCCTCTATACCCACCTCTATCTCTAACAGCGATTAAATGAGATACTTTGTTTCGCGGAGTAATAAATGTATGCTCGTTGTGTACACATCGCAAGCCCGTACAGTGAAATGTTCGTGATGTTTATTTTTTTCACTTTTTTTAGGTATCCTCATAACCTATAAAGCAAATTTTCAAAACCCTGAAGTATTTTTGATTCATGTGGTTTAGAATTCTTCTGTTTAAAACCTAAATTCAAACCAATTAAACATAATGTTCACACCCTAAAAATTGCAAAATAATTATCGCAAAAAATAGCTTGGCAGCTTGTTTACAAGCAGGGTCAAAGTGCATGCCATCCCACTATTTGTTTGTTATGTTGTTGGCTTAGCACTTTCTGTCTCTCTATTGCACTCTTTGTTGACTTGATAGTTGAAAATTAAAAATACAGTTTTTACAACAAGTATCCGGAATATGTAAAGATGCGAAAGCAGAAAGTTGGTGTGTGGCTGTTTTTTTCACTCATTTTTTCGAGGTAAGCATTTTCATTTCTGACTGGGATCAAACATGGTTGAAGTCGTATTATATGGACTGTTTGTGTATGGTAGAGGGTTGCTGCGGCAAAGCCGATAAACCCACATTCGATTGGGTAGGTGCACCCCAGTTCCGATAATCGTAACTAGAGGTCTTTACAACAATTTTTGGCTGACTTTACATTGGACTGGACCTCAAGTTACGATAACTTCTTTTTCGGACCAGCGTACAAATAATAAGAAATACCTATGTACGCATGGTACGAGCACTCAAATACCAGTCTTTGTGACTTTCACAGCACTTTCTTTTGGCTGTCAATTATACTTTACAAGATCTTGAGAACTGCCGTCATGTACAGCCACATTTGTTTTACCCGATTCCCGTGGATTCTTTAAAAAAAATGTTCTTAAATTTCAAGTTCCACTTCCTCCTTCTCTCCGTCCAAACGCCCTGGATTTTATTATGATGGCCGCAAGACGCATCCGGTAGGTCAGCACAGAGGTCCGCTGAAATTAAAGACCCAAATACATCGGGAAAGTCCGTCGAACAGAAAGTAGAGAGGTATACTAATAGGACGTGGGCTCATGAGGCGCGGTCGTACGTGTCGCATTATTATTCACCATGTCCATACGTCCATATTTCTGCTAACTTAGGACCGAGTCCGGTGTGGCGCATCACTACAAAACGTTTATGGGATTTTTACACAATTTCTTCCGCCTGAAGCCTGTACATACTTCCATTCACAGCGACGATTATCAGCGCAAAACCGGATTTGACACAAGGATCAACTGTTCACGCATGCTCTGAGCAGAATTCGCTCGCTGCGACCGACTGCGACTGAATTATCATCGGGTTTTTAAAGTTTACAAAATTGGTCGCACATGTAATGACCTTCACCTGTCTCAGTCACTTGATTTCCGTTTGGACAGTAGTCTGTTAAGTGAATTATCGTCCTCTGAAAAGTGCATAAATATGCTCTTGTAAGTTTATATTTCTCCTGAAAACTCCTTACAACATTTAAGGGTTGTCTACCGACGTCTAACTCCCAAAAGTACTTAACTTTGTGCTAAACATGAGACGCATTTAGAGAAGCGTTAAGTTGAGCAAAATTGTTTCTTACATCGGTCCCGAGTTCCTTTTTATGCCATGACTTGAGGCCAGTAAATATTCCAGGTTGAATAAAAGATAAGGCCATTTCCAGTCCTGCTTACGGACTGGGGTCACCCATGACCGACCCACACAAAGCACCAATGGTTTGTGTTTTGCCACTCCGTATTGCTGTATTTCTTCTGACATTTTTGGTGATTGGCTGTAATGAATGGGCGTTGGCCTCCACCGCCTGCACTGTTGCAAGCAAACGTTGACGAATTTTGCCCTTGTCGACCACTGGCCTTGCGTATACATTGGGTTTTTAATTTGGACACAGCAAACTTTTTAAATCAGCCTAGCATGGCCAAGCCAGCTGGGAAAAGATAACTATCGTAGCTTGTAACTGAAGGCGTACCTTACCTGTCTGTAGAGCAGCACCTTTCGATCTCCAACCTTTCAATTCTTAGCCTTTCGTTGTAAAACATGTAAGAAACAAGGACTTTCCACCATGTTCCACAACTTCTACTTCCTGAGTGGAGAATAAGAAAACACCGTGCGGTAGACGTTGTTATGGCAAGCTCAATGTATAATCATTCGAAAACTGTTTTCGCCGAAAATCGGTTTGTATCGAGTGAAAACATTGTTTTTTCCGACGAAAAACATTTGTTTTTCGTGAAAAAAATTTTTTGCGAGTGAAACAATTTTATCGAGCCGAAGAAACATTGTTTTTTCGTGATTAACAGTGCTTTTCAAGTGAAAAATTATTTTTCGCGAAACATTGGTTTCGAGTGAAAAACAATATTTATTGATGCGAAATTATGCTAACCCATGTTTTCTTGGTATGGAAACCGCCCCCCTCAGTTTATCAAGCTGAAAAACATGTTTAACGAGTGAAAACAAGTGGTTCCAAGTGAAAACGATAGGGGGGTGGACAGGGCGCACGTTGCCCACCCTCTGCTCCAAAAAAGCGGGATGATATGGACTCAAAATAGGCATTTTTCATCCCTCTTTTTCAGGCGAATTTCGACCACTTTCAGCCTAAATTTGGCAAAATTAAAGTAAATTCAGCAATTTTTTTTTGTCAAATTCACACTTATTAGAGCAAATCACCTGGGACCTTACGAATTTGCCCCTCTGGATCTCCTACCTCGGTATGCCACTGAGTGAAAAACAATTTTGTTCGCATTAACTGTGTTTAATCAAAACAAATGTTTTGGCTCGATAAACATTGTTTTACACTCGATAAACAGTTCATCATGAAACACAATGCTTTTTGCTCATAACCTATTGTTTTTCACTCGAAAATATAGATGTGTTTCACTATCGCTAAACACTGTTTATCTCAAAAACATGTTTTTTCGCTCGATAAACAGTGTATTTCACTAACCGCAAAACACTGTTTATTCACAAACCACAATGGTTTGGTTTTTTGCTCCTAACATTGTAATTTCCCCGTAAATATAGTTAACTATGAAAAACAATGTTTTTATTGATAATATAGATTTTTTCACTCGCTAAACACTGTTTATCTCAAAAAACAATGTTTTTCGCTCGATAAACATTGTTTTTCACAACTCGCAAACACCGTTTATTGCAAAACCATGTTTTGGGATTTTTTTGCTCGATAACATTGTATTTCCCTCGGTAAATATAGTTAATTATGAAAGACGTTTTTAACTTTATTAACACTGTTTTTATCGACGAAAACATGTTTTTCGAACATAATGGACTGAAGCTTTCCATAAACTTCGATTTGTCTTTGACCCGTGTCTTTGACTTTCTTTAGCTCCGTCAAACCGAGATTGAACCGAACAATTGGAGCACATCCATGATTGGAGTAAGTATAAACTTAAATTTAACTTCTAAAGCAACTACCAGGAAACAAACATGGCGAAGTTCGATCTTTATAGTATAGATAGGTGTGTAGAGCAAATGTGTATTATTGCTCAGTACAGAATATTTATGACCACTCATTTTACATTGCGCTGTACCACTCAGTGGTTTTTACAACTTTCATGCATCATGTATCAGTTAAAATTTGAGAGTACAAAGTTCATGAGTATTATTGGTGGCGCAAAAACTTTTTTTTTTTCTTTGGTAAAGTAGCAGCAGGGGGGGCCCGGCCAGATAGCGTCGTTTTGCCAGTTCCCCTAGGTTTAGCACATAATCACGAAAACTTGACAAATATTCTAAAGTCGACATATGCTTAATATCATATTTTTCCACTCAAATCCGTTGGAGTTGACGAATCAACTCCATTGTAAGTATTTTTTTTGTATGAAACGTACAAACGGGATTCCCATTTTGAAACAGGCTCGCTTGAACTCATGTTCAATCGCAGTCACCGCTATTTATAGCTGTGGACGGTGCTTACCATTTCACCAGGGTAGCCTATGCACCACTGTGGAATGATTCGTTGACCTGCATGAGGCAATCCTCTCATGTCCGCCTTAAAAAAAGATTTGATGATAGTTTTGCAGGCACAATTAATGCACCACCGACAAATCAACAGTTCAGATCGATTCTTGGAGATTTGGGCCTAAGTTCATGCTCCAGGAGGCAGGTATTTTCCCAACTCGTGTCATGGGGCGCTATTCATTATTATGTGTGCGCATTTTTCCGTTAATGTTTATATTGAAGTATTACAAAAGAACGACTTCCTGCCGGCTCGGATTGCGTGGCGTGTGTCTGTGGGCGCTCGTCTTGTTATCTAAAGGCGTGGGTTCGAATCCCACTCCAGGATCAAAATTTAGTTTATGATTTTATTTGTGATTTTAGAGTGCGAGATTGGAATCATAAAAACATCAAGTTGTGATTGAAGTAAAATATGGAATAGCGGCCTATGAGATAATAAGACTTGTCCTGGTCCTGGAGCATGAATTCGGGCCAAAATCTCCGACGTGCGTTCAGATCGGCCCGCTGTCTCTTTGGGAATTCCCACTGGCCCTCACTGGGGGGTCTATTTATCAACGCGCAAGTGACTTCAACTTTCGGTCACTGTCCAGGCTCGTCCAATACTCGTTCGGTAGTTTTGCGCTATGAATGCAGCTTGGCCGCCACCGCCTGGGTAGCAGCAGCTGGTTAGGGCGGTGGTATTGGTTTTGTCATTGATTGTGGAATTGCATTTAGGCGACGAAACAAAAGTTTAAGGGAGAACAGGTAAAAAATGCATTTTTCATTCTCCGCCTTTTTTCATTCAAATCAAATGAAATTATTTTTTGGACCGATGCCTGATCGCTGAATCCGCCCATTTTATTAGTGCAAGTGACAAGTTTATGTTATGAATGCCCTTGTGAATAAATCTCTAGCTGTGTAAATGGCAAAATTAGGCACACTGCAGAATAACTATAAACAATATTTGGAAATCATGTGTCTAATTTAATGCCTAACTCCGGCACACTTACTTTATAACGTAACGCACTAAGATTCTGTACAGGTTTATTTTCATCAAATTAAGATTTTGATATTTCTTATTTTATCTAGCTCTACATTATAAAGTTAGAATATTTTATTGTAATTTCGTAACAAAATATTTGATCTGTACTATTAAAATACTTATGGTGCACATGTGTCTACCTAATTTAGGGGTTCATGCATTTTCTCTTCTCAGTCCAGACTAATTGATCGGGAGCGGCCATCAGATATTTTTGGATTGATCCATTTTCTGAGGGGGTAACCTCTTGTGGTCGCTGAAATTTGTAAAAAGTAAATATTACCAGAATAGTTTTTCGACATACATTTATTCACACGTATTCAAATTTATTATAGAACATTTAAACAATGCTCTTGAGATAATTCATGGAGTAAGTAAAGTAAAGTGTTCACTTTAATAATTTTTGGAATCCCTATACTATTTCATTATACTCATCTAACTCGTTAAGAAAGAACTGTCTCATCAAAAGTTTGAAAAAAGCCAATCAAACACGGCTTAGCCTGGGTTCGATACTTATATAATATTTGGATGGGCTGAAGTTGATAACAGAAATATCGCCCGAGCCTAGATCAAATATCGGGCGAGTCGAAGACTGAGCCCTGATATTTTCTGGCGAGGGCGATATTTCTGTTATCAGCCTAAAAGGCCATCCAATAGTATTATTATTATGAAAGAAGAAGCTGAACTTGACAAAAAGAGTTTTAAAATGGCTTCAAAACTACTAAAAAACAGTATTTGATTGACGGTTGCATGGACCCGCATGCCCCAATATTTTTGCGTATTGTTCAAGTGTTTGGCGGTACGCGCTACTTGTACTGCAGTATTGCACACAAGATGCTAATAATTCTAAATATCGAATATTGGGGCATCCCGGGATTGGCATTACCAGTGTTTAGGACCGGCTGGCAAATGCCGGACCACTTTTCCCCGTATGGCTACATTCCCCCGCGCGATATCCACCAATGGCCGGACCACTTGAAAATGCTTCCGATTTCAAAATTTACACTGAAAAAATGGCCCTCACCTATTCACGGACGAGAAACTACCTTAACTCTCTCCGTGCTGGGCGATTGTGCTAATTTATAACACATAAGTCAGTGACATTATGAGACGGTTTTCCCAAATATTTGCAGATGCCGGTCATTTGTGGGAACATTTAAAAGAAACAAGACTAGGGCTTGTTTGATCGATTTTAAATGCATATCTATAGGCTGCATGATTTTGAATATACCCATGAAAATAATAATTTTGTGAAATGTTAAAAAAAATGACAAAAATTAATGCGTGGTCGAGTGCACTCGGCATTATCCGCATACTCAGATATTAATGAAACCAATTATATTGTGTCCAAGGCGTTCTCTTGTCACTAAACCCTCTTCCAAAGAAATAAAAGAGCAGATAACACTGACCATAAAACAATGTCGCCTCCAACGTTCGTTGAATTATAGTAGGATTTTGTTTTATTCCTGTCAGTTGCAATTAAAGTTTTTTGGGGCTTGTCGACGATTCCACTCGTTCTGAGAGGGTGTATAGCTTTACCCACTAATTCAAAAGAAATTCGATGTGCCCATGTCGATTAGATTGGGCCATAATTATAAAATGTCCCCTTTTCTCATGAAGAAAATATGCAAGGTACATGCACTGAATAAATTCCAAACAAACTTGAATGAACTGAAGCATTCAACATAATGCAAAAGAAAATGATACGAATAAGTAAGTATTACTCGCAAAATTTATTTCTCATTATTGCTTGAAGAGGAAGAATCTCCACTCCTCAGATCCTCCACCATTTTTACAACACATCAGGAATTTCATTATTAATTGTTGTTTTTCCAGCATTATTCCTTATATCAACAACTGCTTTCATGCATTTTCCTTCAGTATTTTTCGTCAATAAGGAATATTGAAATCTTATATTTTAAGCTGGTTTACATTTATTCGTCTTGTTACAGAAATAATGTTTGACGTCTTTGGCCATTCTATATCTAAGTCCTAAAGTTTTGGTCACTCATAACACACTACAATATTTAGTGGCCTAACCTCCTCCGATTAGAGTTTCACCCGGCCTCGATGTTCATGACACTTTATCCCTTCTTTATTGTCTCCAAACAAGAATCGATAGCATGTCTCAAACTGTAAGACAATCTATTCAATTGAATTCTGTAGGAGCCTTTACATGTTCGATACAATGGTTCATGTAAAAATGGGTTCTAGCATCTTATTCTGTTGAACAAAGTTGAGCATTTCACCTGTTACTACGCCTTTTTAGTGTTGATCTCAACTCACCCCTCCATATGTGTTCGTACCATCGACCATATGCGTTACTGACAGGAATAAAAACTCAGACTTGTGGTATATTTATGTGGACACTTTTGTATGCCACTTTACCAGTACAAAAAGAAAAGAAAAATAAAAGAAATGTGCTACCTTTGGGCCATAAACCTTAAACATCTATGCACCCCTTCCTAGAACAATTTAAGTAGATGTCAATTAGGGTCCCAAATATTCATTGGCTTAGTAAATTATTTTGAACCCCCTATACCCAGTGAATATTTGTATGGGCTACCCCCCCCCCCACACACACACACACTTCAACCAATGTTACCGAATTTCCAAATAGCCAAAACCAGCATACCTATGCACGCTGAGAACTGTCATGGACTTGTCAGTTCCCGATCCTTTTGTTTCATGTATTGTACTAACCAGATCGGCGCGAGGGAATCCGTTCACTCGGGGATTTGAAATCTAGGAGGCGATGGGGGTGGGGGTGTTTGGGTGGAAGGGTGGGTTGTGTTCATGTTTTGGCATGAAAAGTAAATGTAAAATGTCAATTAACGATTATTTGCATGTCACCAGAATGGGGTTTTTATAGTAGGGCGCAAAAAAAAAATAAATAAAAATGTGGTAACCACCCTTTCCTCTTCGTAGATGAGGATTGGACTAGAGTCTGAGATCCCAGAGTGTTTGACGACTGTGCTGAAGCGGGGCCCCCCTTTTAAATTTTCTGTCCGTCCCAGGGAAGGGCAGCCAATAAATCCCATTTTAGACGTCGCCATGGGTTTTCACACGTAAAAGCTTGACGAACATTCTGATTTTTTTAAATATGTTGTCAAGGAATATTTTCTATTCCAAAACCGGTAGAGCTGAAAATTCAACTCCACTGTAGGGTTTTTCTAATTTTTTAAATTTTGTTTTGTGTGTGCTTTAACTGTCGAGGACGAGGGTCACAAGCACCAAAACAATTGGGTTTGTGGTTTTGTACTCTGTGTGCTGTAAATTCTTTTTTGAAATTTTGGGTGAGTTGCTATATTGAATGAGGCTGGCCGCCATTGTCTGTTTCGTCGGTCCAATAATATGAATAGTCCAACCTCACGAAAATGACCTCTAACTTGATTTGCGTTGACCGACGGAAAAGCCACGTATACATGGCCCTATTTCTCGACTATTTCATATTGATTGGAAGGCGGTTTCCAGCAGCCATTGCATTAATTATCGGTAATCCCCAATATCAAGCTTATTCTAATTACAGATTCCTTTTTTTTGCGACACAGAGACTCTCGAGCTTTAACTATCGCAGTCATGCAATTCGGTATTTTGTTTGTAAATTATGGGTTATTTCCACAGTTGTTTGTAAACATAATTTATCCATCCATGATTGATTACATTTTATTACTATTTTACTTGATATAGAAAATGTCTCTCACTTTATTTTTATACCCCAATTGTGCTTGATGTTGCCATAATAAATGATAATACGAACTGAATTTGAATATTAATAAAACGCAATCTACCGTGGCTGATGTATTAGGACCAACACCTTTTTTCGTGATTTAAAATGTTTGAACCTGTTTTAAGTCTTTGAAGTCATTTTTTATTTGAAAATATACCTGAAAATGCATTAAAAGCTGTTTATAACTTAACCTTTCATCAATCTTTCGCCTTATTTTTAGTTTGCAGCCCCGAGTCCCCTGTACACGATTGTGCTATAGCGCCCCCTCTTAGGTAACTGTATAATCGTCAAACAATTGAACTAACAAAATGTTTGGTGAGGAACAGTCCCAACGAAGATATATAGGTACCAATAGAGAACACCATCTATCCCTTCTTCTCGATTACTATTAGCCAAAGTCGAACACTATATGCAACTTGTTTAAAGAAATAGGAACTTAAAGACACATTCAGTGATTTGCTAAATCAGAAAATCGAAAAAATCATCAAATATCTAATTTTTTGCATGTATGTACCAAGTATAAGTGTAATAACAACCCTGCACATGATAGGACAGAAGCAACATAATAAGGACAAAATCGGATATTTTAGTCCACTAGTGTCCGAAAGGACACTTACTACACCACGTATTGAATGGCGAGTCGTATCTGTGAACACTGCCGTTTCTCTTTTTTTCAATTCTTCCGTTGGAAATAGTAATTAGAGAATTTTTCAGTCTTATCCTTCACTTATAGCTATTCCTGCAAGTTTCAAATATTTTAACTCTTTGAATAATCACTGATAGTGTCTTAAGATGCACACAGGAAGACAAAGTTCATGACTAAACTTCACCGACAGATTCCACACTAACAGTTGATGGTCACTTGATCGAGAAGTAGAGGAGTACAAGTACATAGGACAGACCTTAAAGATGAGACCTGCACACACGAAGACGTAATGAGAAGGATAAAAATTGGATGGAGATGTTTTGGTTTGCACAAAAAAAATACTGTGTCAACACAAAGCTATATACCAATGATTTGGAAAGAAATGGGTTTTGTTTTTTTTTCGATCAGTGTGTTGTGATCACAATAACATATGGTGTGAGGTCATGGTCAATTACAAAGTTGCTTGAACAAAAGCTTCACAGCCAAGAGCAATGGAAGAAAATGCTCAACGTTGGTCACTAAGAGACAAGTGAAAAGCAGTGAGATACGTCAGAAAACAGGAGGTGAAGGACATAATTACAATTCAGGCACGCAAAGTGGAAATGGGCCTGGACATGTTGCACGATTCAGTGATAACCTATGGACAAAAAGAATTCTAGATTGGCAACCAAGATCTGGGCAAGAGGACGCGCCGGTAGACAGAAATGCGTGGCGAGACCCATCAAAGACTACTAGGAACACTTTGACAAGACGGGCCAAGATAGAACAATTTGGTAAGAGTCATGAGGAGGGATACGTCCGACATTGGACGGAGACATCCAGGCAAGGCAAGAGAACAACCACATGAACCGGGGTTATCGGACAAGCAACCAGCAAGGTACCAATTATCAATAAAATCCTTTGATAACCCTAACCCCTCACCCAACAGGCTTCAAGTTTCAAAAACTAATGAAGCAAGCTATTTCAAAATCCTGCAAGATCACAACCTCAAGGCGTTCGGTGTTAATGCACATGGATTTTCTCACCAGTGAACTCCAATTATTAACTATTGTCCATGGTCATCTGTGATGACGATAGTAACTAGTAAGGAAAGAAATGATAATAAGAGAACAGAGTGATCTAATTTGGTTACAGTAATGATAGCGTATCAGAAGAAAGCATCTTTATCACCGTAGTATGTCAATTTGCAACGGAGATCCCATGAAATGTCATAACTTAATGCGAGTATTTGAATATTCGTATAGAGGAAGACAGATGATGAATCAAGTCCATGTTTTCTGATTAATGTACCTATGGAGAGCCCATCTGGTTTCTAATCCTAGAGATCCTAAGAAAGCGTAGTTCAGCTACGCTGCACCGACCTTGTAATTCGTTTGTCAACGTCTTTGCTATTCAGGAAAGGCAACAAAATAGCCAAATGTCGAGCGAGATGATAGTAAACTGGTCAGTTCCATATTTTGACAGAGTTTGTGACACTTTGTGGAACACAGACTTTTGTTCACAACTATCTTGGTTGTTGAACACTATCGCTATCTCGGTTTAAGCTGACCATTTAGGAACAATTAACCCTACCCAATAGGAAACAGTGGGAATTCAGACAGTGAATAGTCTAGAAGAGCACGAAGGGAAGATACGGATTTACTGAGGAAGAGCAGAGAGCTGGAGAGGGAAAGATAGGGGAGAGCTGGGAGAGAGGGGTAGGTGCGAGGCAAGAATGAGGGCAGGGAGTAGGCGAAACGACGCAGAGATGGGTGGGGACAAGGGAGATAATATTGGTGAACCGGAGTGACGCAGGAGAAGAACACTGAGTACAAGTCAAGGATTCGGGAGAAGGAGGGTATAGAGGAAAAGGGAGGGAGAAGGAGAAGGAGGACTAGGGAAAAAGAGGTAGAATAAGGGGGAGCGAAGAGAAAGCGATCGATAGATATGGTGAAGAGGAAAGAAAAGCCCGAAGAAAGAGACTGGAGGGTGAAACGACAAAGAGGAGAGAATAATATGATGAAAGACAGGGGAATAAGTATAGCGACGAAGGGAAGGGATGATGAAGCCCGAGAAATGGTAGGGCGTGGCAGATGAAGTGAGAATCCGGGAGGGTTAATAATGGGTAGAAAGTAGAAGGGAGCCGAGGAGCCGGGAGCGGGGATGGGGGGGGATTGGGGGATGACGACTGGAGGAATAGGAAGACTGAAGAAGGGGGGTGGGAGAAGAAAAAGTAAGGGAGAGAAAAAGAGAGACCAAGGAGACCCGGGAGTAAGGTAAAGGGAGGGAAAGAGAATGAAGCAAAAAGAGGAGAGCAGAGGGGAAAGATGTGGAAAGAGTAAATGAAAAACAAGACAAGGGGCAGCAGAGAGGGGGAGGCGTACGGGATGAAAGTCAGAGTGACGGTCAAACGATGGCATGAGTGGTGGCGCAAAGGGGATGAGAGAGGGAAGTAGATAGGAGGAGAGATAATAGACAGGCGAAGAAACGGCATCGAAGGCAGGGGATTCGAGAAGGAGGAGGAGAATATGAGTTTGGGAGGAGAAAGGAAAAACCGGATCAAGGGACACAGGCAAGGGCAAAAAGGAAATAGAGGAAAAGGATGATATAGGGGGATGTAGAAGGTAAACAGAATGGGTCGAGATCGAAAAAGAAAATAAAAGGCGAAGGCAGAGTGGGAAGGATGAAAATGAAGAATGGCAGAGGGGGTAAGCAAGAGGTAAAAAAAAGGGCTAGAAGGGAGAATGACAGGGAGGGGAGGGGCTAAGAGAAAGGAAGGGAGGGGGAAGAAAAGCGTGAAAAAATAACAAAATTAAAAAAAGCAAAAAACTAAAAAATTAAAAAAAATGGGGATAAAAAAAGGAAAAAGAGTGGGATAAACAAAGAAAGCAAAAAAGGAACGTAGATGGAGGATTATATGAAGCAACATTAGAGAATGGTTGGTAAGAGGAAAATATGGGAAGAAGAGGAAGGCGGAGAGAAAGCAAGAGATGGAAGTGAGTTAGAGAAAGTAAGACGAATGATAAAGGAACGGATATAGTACATAAAAAAAGACGAAAGAGGAGGAAGGAGGAGGAAGGACGGAAAGAAAAAGGTGAATTTTGTACCTTATTGAGAAGCAGACATAATTGTGTGTAATCCAATTTATGAAAACTCATGGGCGTATCCAGGTGTACGGAGGGAGCGCGCTAAATCCGGGGTCTATAAACAAATCCGGCCCGTAGCGTGTAAGCTTTCTTCTTCTTCTTGCGTATGAGGCAGCAGCTAAATTTATTGAAGTTCCTGGAGCCAGCTCATTTTGACTGGTTGGGGTTTTAGCGGTCTATATCCACTGGTGGACGAAATGTAGTGCACTCGTTAAGGATGTGATCCGCAGTCTGTGATGTAGATCCACATTGGCAGGCTGGAAGAATGGTCGCACCCATCGGTACTATTGCTGTTGAAACGACAGACAATTGTGCGAATCCTGTTCAAAGTGACCCGTTCCATACGCGGAAGGTTGCTTACCAGGTGGTATTTTCTGTCATGGGTGTGCGTGAATCGGGCCTGGTCATAGAATAGCTAGCCAGGCAGTGTTCCCATGGATGTAGAATGTTGAATGGATAGCTGGGGGAGTTTAGGCACGTTCCGACAGAATGTCCTCGTATGGGTTATATCTGTAGCAAAACCTCGCCTCATCGTGCCGCTCCAGGAGCGCTCCAATAAATATGGAGCGGTCATGTAGCGTCTCATGGAGCGCTCCGTGACCGTCTCCATTTAACCGTCCATTGTTGGTATCAGTTTTTTGTTCGTGAACTCGGGTTTTAACACTAGATTCTTGTCTTATAACGGAATAAACTGCATCAGGCGTATTGACGTTTTATTCCGTAAAGAGTAGAATGTCGCAAAATAAACCCCCAGCGCACCCTGGACTCCGAGTTGTAGGTCAAACGTGGAGCGCTCCGGAGGGCTGGACGATGGGCGGAGTTTTTGCTACAATATCCACCATATGCTCGACGAGAGCGCAGTCTCTGTCCCTGCAAGGCTTGGTGTGATTCCTTTGACAATATCATGTAACAGGTGCTTGTTGTCCATCAGCCTTATTTCACCGGTTTAAATGTGTGATCTTTTCTCCGAGCATTGCAGGTTCAATGCCTGCAGGCAGGTCGCAGAGGTCTAGAAAAGGCCTTATTTTACGTTCCCGGTACGCACAGTCAACGTAGATTTGTGAATATTAGATTTGCACTAGTGTTCTAAAAACCACTCGTATCTGTTGACTTCACAAAAATTTGTACAAAAAATGTAGACTGTTAGTTAACCCATTTGCTGATCATCGGGTTTCAAACAAGAAATACATTTTCAAGATTTTTTTTCCATATCGGAGCTTTTTATTGTGTAAAAATATAGTGAAGATTCTCTTTTCAAAAGAGATTGCACGTAGGATTGCCTTGCAGCTTAATTAACGATGAGGTTGCGTTATGGTCATATGCTGCAGTAAGTTCCACCAATATGCCGCCTGTCTACGAGGTTTTGAAGCTATCCTCAATAATTTGTTGAGTTTAGGGCGATCTGATGGAAAGTGTCTCCGGCCTCCGCGAAATCCTGCTTGTTCATCGGCAATGGATTCCGCTGACTTCTGCAGCCGGGCCCAGGACAGCCTCCAAGGAGTTTCGAAGGAAAGCAGTAGTGATATTGGGCCGTATTTCTTGGGTTGTTCCGCATGCTTGTTTTCCTTTGGGGAGTGCGATGATGTAGCCCTCCTCCATATCTTGGATAAGGACCTGATGGTGATGTATATGTTTAGAACTCCTGGTGCCATTCAAGACATTGTGTGGGCCACAGTGCATCCGGAACTCCGCTGGTATGTTATCAGCCCCTGGGTGAGGTGGGCTCATCTAGTGAGAATGATTTGAAAGTGACCCGTCCACCCAGGGGCACGACGCAGTTTGTGATCTCTGTTTTAACATAAGAGCGAGTGTGATCCTTATCAATCATCCTTGAATGACCGTTTGCGAGGAGTTGCTCAGCAGTTGAGTCGGGAGACACAGGGCATTTCGATGTGTAGGGAACTCTGCCGGTGAGGTGGTTTACAGTCTTCCATTCCCTTCCTACTCGAATGAGTGAAATCATTTCCTGGACGTAGATCTGAAGTCTTGGGATGTTCGCTTCTTCCCAGGTTCAGAGTTCAGGAATTCATTGTAAAGAACGTCACATTCCTCGTCCCATGATGGACGACAGCCATGTGTGATGGTCTTCTTTTGCTATCTTATGAAGATTTTTATATAGTGCCTGTGTAAGAAATTCTCCAGGTTGGAGGAGGTTAATGTCGGGAGGCTAGGCCACTTCTGATCCTCAAACTGGCCCAGTCTGCTTTGTGGACGTTCCACCTTTTACTGGATTTGTTGGTACAGATTTAGCAATGCTGTCCTGATCCGATCAGTGATGGTCTATGTTAAGACTTCGGAAGCGATTAGGACCAGTACGGTGAACAGAAAATGTCATCCTATTCACAAATGCAAGATTAGGATCGAGGTTGTGTTCCACACTTCCAAGTACTGCTGGTTGCTTGGGGTCATACATGAGTTGTACGCCAGATTTGGAATCCCAGTCCTCTAGGTGGGACCGTCGGTTGGGTATCCTGTAGCCCCAGGTTTATGCTATGGCTGTTGAAATACCAGCTTAGAAGCAAGGTGAACCATCAAGAGGTAGAGAATCTGCTCTTGGAGGCCGGGACGTGGGTGGTTTGTATACATTGGTGAGCGTGGCATCTACAATTTGGGTCATTGCCCATATGTTTCCATTGAGCTGTATTTCTGACAAAGGTTGTAACCCCATGGGTTAGCGCTCTCTCTGTGGCAGCTAGAGTATACCGCAATTTTCCAAGATGGAACCAGATAGCACGCATATTTTGGCCCAACATGGTTCCCCATCGGTAATCTTTGCATCGGCTCACGTGCCTAACGTATATTGGGCCACTACTGGTTTTCCATTGGCCCCAAAAAAAAAATGAGTGATAGCGGCTTTCATATCGGCATTCTTATGTCTAATATTGGCGCATCATATTGCAATCGATCAACAGCAAATATAGAGCCATTTATTGGGATAACGTTGGCCCAATATGGGCTAGGCTAATTGTTTGCCTAAATAGCAGGGTGAGAAAACAATAAAAACATACAGACATACGCTAAAATCTCTCAAGGACGAATTTTTTCAGAACACAAATTTCAAAATATTATACTATATAATCCAATTTCAATAAAAAAATAAACTATTTTTTTTTTTTGAACTACTCAATTATTTAATACTTTATTTAAATAAGCAGGTGAAAATATTTTATTTTGCAAATAACCAATTGATATGTCCCAATATATGGTTCAATATCTATTACCACGAATTGGCCGCTAATTGTGCCAACCTTGGCCCGGGCCCAATATTGGCATTTTGGGCCACTGTTGCAAATAAATATTGGACCGATACTGTAGCCAATACTGGTCCGATATTGAGTATATTGGGCCTCTATTGGCCCAATATCTCCCTGTTATCTGGAACTGTCAGTGTGAGATGTTGTTGATCTTTGCCTAGTACGGCCTGCCACATCGTTGAAGCACAGAGATTCCATCTGACTTGACATCCGAGACGCTGCACTGATAAGAGCACGTGTTCCAGACCTGACATCAGGGTGTGTCCTCTGACGGCATGATGAGAGTACGTGAGTAAAAAGGCCACAGAAATGTTAGCATAGCCTCAGTTGATAATCATTCGCCTGATCGAAATCAGTTTTCCGGCTCACCGGACGAGGTTGATCATCTTTAATCAATCCCAGTGTAGCTGGTAGGCCTATGTATCCCCTGTGTATCCCCCCTGTGGTAGCCTATAGGCTGTGTAACGTCAGATTGCACCTGATGTGTCAATATAATGTCGAATTTGCCTGAAAACAAATAAGTGGTTTTCTCCCTATGGACCCCGGGGACTTAAGCGACCCCCTGGGTCCTCCGCCGCATGGGCAGGGATCATATCCAAGATACGGCCATGAGCATCATCAATAATGCTGACAAAATATGTGACAAGATTACGAGGTCAGAAACAGTCCAACTAAGACTAACTTTACCACCAACTTTTTAAATAAATAGTAATTTTGTAAAAGTTAGTCCTACAAAACATCATTTTGACAAACTTTAGTCAAAGGATATCTTTAGGACTATTGTGTACAAACTCTACTATTTATTTGCACATTCATTACCAAACAAAAGTTGTGCAAATTGTATGAGAAACTAATCCATTCTTTGACAAATGCATGAAATTGGCAGAAAATGCCACAGCCGAAAGAGCTTGGCCTTGCGTGGAAGAAGGTCGTTTTAAGTCTGCATGTTATACCAGCCGACATAAATCAAGGAAAAAAATGTAAAAAGAAACCCCAACAGCACTCATGATCCAGCTGAGTAATGGTCCCCAGAGAGAGGTGTTTTATTTTCTCCGAATTTACCAGTGTCTTTGTTTATGAAATCTGTAAGGTCATCCCATGGTTTTTTTTGGGGGGGCTTAAGGGGGCGGGGGGGGGTTTTTGGGACATTCAAAACACAAAGTCTTAACTCAGTGAGAAATGGTGGACCGTGACGTCAAAGGTCATGACCTCTAAATTTTGCATGTTCTTCACCAAAATCGTGACTTTTAGCGCTAGAGTTCACAAACTAAACTCAATTTGGGCCAGTTTGGTAACATATTTAAGCTAATAAAATTGTCTATTCACTGATAGCGTACACATTGAATTTCGTGAAAATATAAGTTGGCACTGTTCCACAAAAAGTCTTTTTTAATTTTTCGATTTTTTTTCATCCATTCTACCAATATTTTATATTCGTTTGTCATGAGTGGCAATTTTTTCTCCTCAATTTCCAGAAATTAGCGTCTTTATATGTGTCAATAATATCCGGAAGATTGACTATTTTACTTCATTTATTTTTTAGTTCGACATTTTTAAGTAATGTTCGCCCTATGTCTTCTATTTTCACACTTTTTTCCAGTGTAGTTTTGTTTATAGACCCCAAAGGGAGTAAACACTGATTGGATTTTTGGCTAAATTTGGCATCATATTAAAGCTAATACAATAATCTATTCAGAACAGGTAAAATGTTTTGATTCTGGAAGTTAAATGTGCCCAAAATGATTATATTGTATATGTGTTGTCCACACATTTACAAACACAATTTTCCCCGAATTTTACCCTAATTCCTAGATCCCTGTAATGGAAGATGCCGTTCCAACAATCATCCACAATGAGGCATCAAGTTTCATGTCAAAAGAATGTAGATGCTATCTAACATGTCCAAAAGTTGAAACGGGTGCATCTGAGTGCCATTCCTGAAAACACTGCTAGAAAACATGATGAAGGATGTATTAAACAAAGCTGAGAACATTAGTGATTGAAATCCTTTGTCGGCTGTTTTTTGCCTTTCTATGTTTGATGGTTTGTAACTAATATATATTCAATTCTTATAACGCGCAACAAGTCCCACCGGGTGCTATGGCCCCGCTTTTAGAGGCGCCTTCCGCTGCCCAAAGACTAATTCCAGAACGACAAGGAAGGCTTTATGAAAGAAGTCTCATTTAGATTGCAGGAGGACCTAAGTTTCTCGGAGCCAACCGGCTAGGACGGGTATGGATCGCACCAATTTCATAGAATGACACTGGCTCTGCAGGTATTCGAACCCGGCCGCATTGATTCTTGGAGATTTTTGGCCGTAATCATGCTCCAGGAGCATATATTGTTCAACTCCGTTCTCATAGGGCCGCTATTCATTATTATGTGTGCGCTTTAATTCCGTTAATGTTTATATTTAAGTATTACAAAAGAACGATTCCTGCCGGCTCGGATTGCGTGCGTGTGTCTGTGGCGCTAGTCTGGTTATCTAAAGGTCGTGGGGTTCGAATCCCCTCCAGGAACAAAATTTATTATGATTTTATGTTGTATTTAGAGTTGGAGATTGAATCATAAAAAAATCAGAGTTGTGGATTAAGTCAGACAAATATTGAATAGCTGCCCTTATGAATAATAAGACTGGTCATGGTCCTGGAGCTTGATTTCGGACTCAGAATCTCCGACGTGCGGCCGCATGGTGCCTGGCAGTGTATGAGCCACTACACCAGCCTCGCTCTCCCAAACAGTTATAGTCAGTGCAACTTTTAAAGTTTATATCTTGGGCATTCGACGGCGGGGAGGTTTAAACATGGATAATACTTGCATTTTCGTCCTAATTTTTAAGGAATAGTGACCAACTTTGGTACCATTAGCACCTATTGGAGCGAATACTCTACAGGACGATTGGGAAATTTTTGATTGCTCTATAATGGGTGCAACTCCTTTGTTTTCTTCTTCAGACTGTAATGCCTCCACATTTCATTTCTTGAAGCTTTATCTGTCTTTAACAAAGATGCCGCTCAAGACAAACTGAATGGTTTGCATTCACAACAGGTGCACAGCAAGAAAAATGGATTACTTGCTCCCATTTACATGCTGCTATTGTAGACCTCTATTGGTATCTAGAGGCATGACACAAATTTGGGAAGAAGCACAAAGGATTGTAACCATATGCAAAAAAAAAACCATGACCTTTCAAAGATAGTACAAGGAGTTCGAATCAACCGTGGATCGCTTTTTCCAGCCCATGACGTAGTGGTAATACCAATACCAAAAATCAATTATGGTAGACACAGTCCTTTCCAACAGTAGACTACTTGGCTTTGGAGAAATATATTTGGCATCTTCACAATGGAGTTGATTTCTCCCTCAACTACAGGTGAGTCAAAAGATTTACACTCGTTTGTTCGAATTTTTCTACAACAGTGAAAAATGTACCAAGATATCGACTATAACATATAAACCTAGATTATTTCCACCTACTAGAGACATTTTTGAATTTTGATTTTTTAATTTTGCATTGCGAAGTTATGCTAAATTAACTTAAAGATAGGTACCGATTTTTCACTCTGTCCACGCATCACTGTTGTGGAATTTGCCAAAGGGACTTTGGATGGTCTACACAAGTACATCAGAACAATTTCTTTGCTTGCTTTGATCCCTTTGTGTAACCTTCATCAAGAAAATGTCAAACTATTAACATTAGACTGAAATTACTAACTAATCATTGAATCTTAACCCAAATTTTGATAGCATTACTTCATTAAATGTTCGAAATTGTTCTCATATCTTTCCTGGATACCTGAAATGCAAATATTTAGCATCTGTGCAATACAGCCGGTTGAACCACATTTTTCACCGCACTCCTTCATAATCTGATGGGGAGGGGGTACTTTGGGGAATCAATATTTGACTTTACAGACATTGCACCTCCATTTGCCTTGCATCTCGATCTTTTCCTCTCCTTTAGTCTCTTTTCTCTACACCTTTTCGGCTTCTTCCTTTGTCCCACTTCCTGTTTTCCGCTGCTTAAGCTTTTTTTCTGGTAAGGCCCATACGGGAGGGGACAGTGCCTCCCATTCCCCCTCCTACCCCTGTTACGCTACTATCATTAAGCATTGTTAAGAAATTGATCAATGAAGTTGTTAACGGATTATGAAATAGTTACTTTCGAACAAAATACAAAGTCTTAAGCATTCAGATGACAGTAACTGAATGGCTTTGTGCTGCTGTGGACGTGAAAAATTGGCAACCGTGGTCAATATGGTTTTTGGCTGCTTTCTGTTAATTTACCTTATCTCCAATTATGGAAAAAGGTAAAATTTAGATTTTTTTTTTTTTTCTTTACCAATGTAAGATTAATGAGCTATTGTTTTTTTGTGTAAAAAAACAATTTCTAACTTGTTAAGATATTATTTAATATTTTTCTGAAACCGAGTGTAAATCTTTTTGACTCACCCTGTATATACTTTAAGGGAAGGGGAAAAACGGTTGAACGCTGATAAAACCGTTTTAACCGTCAAAGGGTCTTTGACTTCAAGCAAATTTCAAGCCCCAATGAGAAGGAACAGAGTTTATTTCTGTATGAAATAATGAACTTTTAACGTGAGCTGTTCTTTCTGCCAATTTAAGTGGTTTTGTTTTTCTATAGTCCTCTTAACAGAGAGGACTTTAACAAATGAAGGTTCCAAAGATGACCTGCATTGGAGATCTACCAATCCCTATGACAGGTAAGATATATTTTCCTTCCTTATATCAAAGATGTAGGAGGTGCCTCCTTGGGCTAAGAGGGAGTATTCAAAATCAAGTGGACCAAAGAAAAAAAACGAGTCCTAAAGATTGCCATTCAGTGTTTGCTTTAATAGCCTAACCCGTTTTCGCACAAATAAGTGGCAATCATGATGCATAAGTTCAACTTTTCAAGGCAACATCGTGCGTCATTTTGCTTGATAGAATATGGTGTCATTTTCGAAGTTGATACATGAAAGCTGAGTTTGATGACCATGACATTACAACGAAATGGAACAATTTTTGTTCCTATTCATCTGAGGAATGCCCGATTTTGTGAATAATCTGGGAATGTGTATCCTGTTGCTGACCATTAAGTCTTCAACCCACCTTGTTTATCCCATGTAAAACAATCCTGGCCCAATAGATTGAGCATCCCTGATGGATGGGGAACCCTAACCCAGAAGTTGGCAATGACAACAGCAATAAGTTTTTTGCCATCATCTGGTTTCTGGAGGAAAATGTCTCGGCCATTATAAATCCTGACATAAATGGTGGCACAGTGACGATTGGCCATTCATTGGGGTATATTTTTACAATGAAAAAGAACAACGTGAAGCATCTGTATAAACAAAAAATATATAGAATATAAGAATTATATTTTTGTATTTGCATGGCATACAGCTTATATTCCTTGTTCACTTTCCTATCCTGTCGGCTGAATAAAATGACTTAAACAAGTTGAAAAAAAAAAACATTTAGGCAAACAAAAATAGGGGTGGGGCATATACATGGATACATATACTGAATTATGAGACTCTTAGTGCATGGCATTTTTTAAAAAAAAAATAACTGGTTCTTGGTATCATTAATTAATATATGATATTCTTACTATGATATTAAATCTCCCCTTTACTGTTTTGACGCCCTTTAATAAGTCATAAACCACCAGAAAAAAAACAAAAAATTAAACTCAATAAACCAACCACAGTAAATTACATCAAAGTTTGAGTGATAATTTGGAGGGCGATATCGATGACCAACACTGCTTTATTCACTGGGTATTTCTTAATAATGTTAACAATTGATGGGAAACATTTTAAACATTAGGAGGAAAAATGCCATCTTTTGTGACAACAGTGCCAACTTCAATTTAACATTTTATTAGGTCTAACTGAATATAGATAATTGTATTAGCTTATGATCCAAATTGCCCAATTGGTTAGCATGTAAAACTCTTATGTTCCTGTAAACAGCCATACAGCGCGAAAATAGAAGACAGAGTGAACATACCTTAAGTATCGTAACTCAATAAATAAATAAATTTCTTAATCAATTTTTGAGGACGTAATATTGACACACTTAATTGGTGGAAAATATGGAGGAGAAATTTGCAATTTCAGTGTTTATGTTTATATGCAATAACTCTTAAAAAGGAACAGAGTGTTAATCGAAGTTTGAATGTTGGTGATACTATTTTAGATAATAGTGGAAAACTGCATATCCCCTGTGTATTTTTTATTACGATAGCATATTTAATAATAATTAAAAAATATAATCAATTTTGGCATGGCGCCCACATACGCATTCGATTTTGAAAGATTTAAGGTCTAGCTGATAAGATAATTTGGTAATAGATTACTTTAATTTGATTATTAGTCCAAATTTCCCAAAATTCATTAGTGTTACCCCGTTAGGCGACGACAATAAAAAACCCCTGTTTTACGGGCCCGACCGACCCTGATTTCCAGTTTTTTGCATGAATTTTTTTTATAGTTTTTCCCAAAATCATGGTAAAAATCGGCTGTTTTTTAGCCCATTTATCAATTTTGGCAATTATTTTTAAGAAAAATTTTCCATTTTTTCTCTTGATTTTTCAGATTTTGGGGCTATTTTAAGGCCATTTTGAGCTCCAGAAAAGAAAAAAATAAGTAATTTTTGAGAAAAAAGAAAAAAATTCGCCCGACCGACCAACCCTACTCGACAGGTTCGCTCGCCCGTAAAACAGGGTTTTTCTTTTTTCGGTCGCCTTATGGTCTATAAATACACATCAAAATAAAAGGGGGTTGCTCCGGTCCGCTAAAAGGCCAAACATGTTACCCTCAAAAGCTTCCGGGTATCGTTTCTCTCGCCCTCCGGCCTTTTAGCGAAAAAAAATATGAAGGTAGCACCTTCACCTGGGATAGGGTAGCCGTCAAAAGTCACAGGGGGGGTGGGGGTGACAAGAATATTTTTATTGTGAACAATTTTTGAAAATATTATGCAATTAATCGCTCTAAAAAAAACTCTTATGCGTATATAAAACTAGTCAACTCTGCCATCATTTAGAGCCTGAAAACCGCATGAAAATCTTATATTCCTACCTATTTTTAGCGTAAAAAATTGGATTTTAGCCTATTTTTCTGTGGGAAAATGCCCATGCTTGTCTGCCGATTCGTGAGGTTATGACGGTCATGTGTGACGCCATACTTAGGTATGTTAGTACTTATGTGGTATCAATGGAAAGAAGAGGACCATAGCTATCCACTGGTATCAAAAATCATAACCATTGGGTGGTTTTTACAATTCTCGAAGGGGGGGTTACCATCCTCTCCTTGGTAACGGTGTTAACAAAAACGCTGGTAAGGCGAGGCTACAACACATTGGTGAACGTCTTTAAAATGTCAAAACTAAAACATAGTGAAGTAAAATAATCAATCTTCTGAATATTATTGACACATATATAGATGCTAATTTGTGGAAAATATGGAAGATAAATATTGCCATCTTCATTGTAGCAACTGTACAATATTAGTATGAATTTGATAAAAAATCGAAAAAGTCTTTAAAAATCAAACGTTCTTGGCACATGACAACTTATACTTCACGAAATTCAATGTTAAGCTATCACTGAATAGATAAATTGTGTAGCTTTAATATATACCAACTTGCCCAAATATGAGTTTATTTTGTGACCTTAGCGCCTAAAAGTAACTGATTTTGTGAAGAACATGCAAATTTAGAGATCATTGACCTCTGACGGTCACGGTCCACCACTCACTGATCTTAAGACTTTGTGTTTTAGAGATGTCCCAAGGGATGAACTATACAGATTATTATAACAAGACACTTGGGTAAATTCGGATAATAAAACACCTCTATCTCTGGGACATATCAGTGTCAACAAGAAAGAGAAACAACGTGAATCAACAGCAACTGAGAGGAAGAAAAGAGTTCATAGGATTAAAATAAGGAAATTTTGAGTGTCTTTAATTCGCTTAATATTAGCGATGTAGAGGCCTCAAGGTAACGTCCAGTGTATTCAATGGGGCTTGATTGATCACTAACTACAAGCCTAAGGTATAAAACTTTTAAATCCCAACATTTAAGGGTGATATATCGAGAACCACTTCAAGATTATAGAATGACTGCGCAGATTTTTGGCGCTACCTTATCCCCAGCTTGCGCAAAATTATGCGTTGAATTGACTGCATAGCAAGGATCATCAGCATGAGTTTTTTTTTTTTGACGCTGACACAATGTTTATGCTCGATGACTGTCTGAAAATTACCTCTCTAAATTTAAAGTAAGGCAGCCAGTCTTGCTCAAGACCTCACCTGTGTGTGTGTCAGAAGGGAAGGATTCGATATCACAAAGTTTGTTAGTACCATGATCTGTTGTGGAATCAACAGATTTGAAAAGATCTGAATAGCACAAATTTGGCCGTCTAAGAAACTTTAAGTCCAAAAAGATTTATACGCTGTAGTTAATTCAACCGGACAAATTTGGAGGTTTAAACCATCTGCATCAAAGACAAGCCATCAACCAGAAGAGGAATACTGTTAAACACTGTGTTCTTTTATGACGCATAGGATGATTGAATTGGTCATACTTCCAGCCAATTATGCAGATGTTGCAAGACTGTGACGGATGACAGTTGGGTGGGATAAGATTAATGCTTCTACAAAATAAGGAGAAAATGGTGACACGCCTTTCTGAGCTGCTACTGGCTACGACTCACGGTCCAAAGTGTTTGGAAGAGTGACAGGTTTGAAAATCCAAGTCCAATTTATCACTTTGCCGATGCAAGTGAATATGGGACTGCTACCCAACCTTACCGATGGGCTGTTGATGTTGAGTGGCAATCTAATCTTGAGCAAAGTTCGAGTGAACCCACCATGAACCCAACCATGAGACAGAGTACTCTGTCATTGATAAGATGCCGAAGTTGAAAAGCCATCATCAAATTGTACAAAGAAAAAGACAAGCATTTCCTCATACAATCTATGCACTACTAAAGAAGAACGAATGCTGAAATGACACTAAGGGAAAGGGATATCAGAAGCACCTGACATAAAGATCACGCAAGAAAAGCTCATAAAGGACAAAGCTTACTCAACCATGGATCTGTGCTAGAGACGTTGTCTTTGAAATTTGAAGAGACTCCATAAAGCTATAATTCACAACCGATGGCAGACTTCCCCACCAACAGAGTAGGAGATCCACCATTCTCTTACATATGAATGAACTATTTTTTTGACCATTTCTGGTCAGACAATCAGGAAACATTAAGAAGAAATGAGTTTCTTTATTACATGCCTGACCATCAGAGTGTCCACATACTTAGCAATACAAACACAAACGCGCATGGACATAAGTTCTTGTATCTGTCGCAGAGGAGTGTTCAAGAACTTACTCAGAAAATGGTAGCCAACTTAGGTTGGACCTACCAAGTTTGCGTCGAGCATTAAAAACAATTGAAACAAGGAAGACCCACAACAACCATTCAGCAGTACTTATCAATGGCGTTTCAATCACAACCCACCAGCAGTCATCCCACCATGTAGAGTCTGGAATCGCCAGCTTAGATCAATAAGAAAAATCTTTGCGATCTATGCTCAATGAGCTGAGCAACATTTCAAGTGGCCAAAACAGAGGAACAACTCTATACACTAAAATGTGAGGTTGAAGCAACTATTAAATCGTCATATCAAAGTCGCATCTGCATATCGTATTTTTGCAGAAATGCGTTTTTGTGTTCAAAATTCTTTCGTTCGTCTTCTATTGTTTTTTTTAACTGTATTATTTCTTTCATAAAATGTTTTATTACTTTGATTTGGGGCTGGCACTTTAACTCAGTTTTACTCCCCGACGAAATGGACTTCTCTTAACAAAAGCATCAAAAGTCCTAGCTCCAACTGAGCTCTGCTACGGCCCGCGGGTCCCACAATGTCTCCGACAAGGGCAATTACGGTGCGGCAAGCTTTCGTTGGAGACAAATCTCTATTAGGCTGACTTAACTTTGGAAGAGGTGCGAATACCTCACCAGCTGCAAGCGTAACGCTAACAGTGCTTACAACCAGAATGCAACCTATTCCTTTGTTAATATTGTCCTGAATAGCAAATAACCACCCCCCAAACTAAAAAGGTCTATGGGGATAGTGTTCAAATCCTACAGATAGATAGGGACATGTTGCATATGTGCAAGTATCCCTATGGTACTGTTGACTCAGAGATTTCGAAATATAATTAAAAATATTCCACTAGAACAAAGATAGTCCGACCTAAATGCTACTTCCAATTTAATAGAGATGATGTTTTTTTCGTTTTCATGAGTAAATATACCTCCTGTTCAGTATACATGGCCATAGACACTGTGTATAACAAAAATTCCGTATCCGGAATTTTATAACGAAGTTGGGATTTTGGCTATGAAAGGATTTGGATTTGAGCTTATTTATTTCACACGGTGATTACTATACGGACAAGCATTGTGTACATGCCAAAACACGATTTTGTTTGAAAATTAAAGGCGCCCTCTAAGTCAGTCTTTAAGGTTTAAAAACAAAACAAACAAAAATAACCCCGAAATATTTGCTTCATCTCAAACTTTGGAACTGAGAAGTATAAGTGACTATCTTTAATTTTGTATTGGAGATCAACCTTCTTTCATTTGTAGCAGGAAAAGTTGAGTCAATTAAGTGCACTATAGAAAAAAATCATGTGATTGTGATTTTACTTTTATTTGGACATTTTACACACGTAGGTTCAGATAACATTGCATCAGTATGCTGACAATATATTTGATTTACAAGATTGAAAGGACTGTTATATGGTACAATTTCATTGTTAAAAGGGGTTATTGCAAGAACTTGTATTTAGCACTACCACTTAGGAGGAAATTGTCACGCTCACACTTTGAAAGTTTAATGCTAACTGAACTAGCCGTGGCCTTTGAAGTACCCCCTCTATTATTTGTTGTGCTTAACTCATCGCATCGTGGCAATTTTTCTGAAGTTTTCCGATTAATGGCTTGTGATCGATGTATTGGCAACTTATGAGAAATGGAAAAGTATGAAGATCTGTGGTGCCGAGAAGGTCACACGAGATTTGTGGACGTCTTTGTAAACATGTAAAGATCCAGAATGATGAAACTATGTGGATTAAAGGTTTGATCAAAGAATCGTTTATTGTCAAATTTTCCTGGTATTAGCTCTTTTGCCATGATGTTATTTAAAGGAAATATGTCATGATTCTAATATTGGAAAATTTGGTATGGATGGAAAGCTTAAGTAACGCAGATTACATATAAATCAAAATAAGTTGAAAATTGTCCACATTTGTTGAGTATTTTGCCCTTTTAATTTCCCGCCCAATAGCTTACTCGAAAACGATTCCGACAAATCCACATCGCAGGCAAATGGTGACGTCAAGTGATGACCATCCATAATTTACGTCGTTGTGACCATCATATCGCAGTGTTGCCACTTCAATAATAATTAAACACAACGAAATGAAACAAAATATGTCATTCTGTAACTTTTTTTTCTAATTTTATTATTACTTTCATTAATCCATCAATATTACAGTGTCAGCAATAACAATTCGAGTCAACACGATGTTTTGGTCATCACTTTGACGTCACGAGTTGAGCGCTTTTGATCAATGAAGCCGTGGCGAAAAATCCGCCCGTTTTCTTCGTATGTCAAAAAAGCAATAATTAAAATGCCTCTATTTTGTTAATTTTACATCAAATTGTATTATTTTTTCGGGAATTCGTGATGTATGTACATATATTTTATGAATGTAAGTCAAACTGAGCTTGACAAAAATCTTGACATATTTCCTTTAATACGTTTAGAGCGTTGGAGTCACAGTGTAAAACTATAAAACGACAGTGTGACTTTTGGCTTAAATGAGGTTTGATGGCCACCACACTCTTCGCGGGATACCTCCATCTCACTCTGGCCATCCCCATGCGCACAACCTGCATTAAAGATTCTACACGATGAGTAAAAAAACTATGATCTTTTAAAATTACAGTTTGTAATAAAGTGAGCATGAAGAAAACAACATTTCACCCTGAATTTACCCCCACTGTGACGCAGTTGATGTTTTCATAATCTGCATATTTTCTACTTTCCATGCTGAAGAAATGGAGGAATTTGGTGAAAAAATGATGCAGATATGATAGATTTTCTAGGCTGACCCATGTTTATCCCATTCCAACGGGGTTGCACGGGTGTTCAGTTCCATAAAAACATTTTATCTGAATATGGTGACCAAATTTTCTGACCTTTGCTTTTATAAGAGTTAATTGCAGATAATCAGTGAATTCAGTGATAATCAGTGCATGAATGTAATTAAATGTATGAGATTGTTAGTTGTAAACATTCAAAAAGGTAATTATCACCTGATCCAGGTAGAAAAAAAAAACAGATCTCCGTTCAATTACTTTATTTTCTCATTTAACTATATTTTAGATTGAAGTAGCTCAAGTCCATTGTCATAAGCTGGAATAACCGCTGAGACAATTCTTCAAATTCAAAAGTAGAAAACAATTTTGAAGGAAGGCTTCATTGAAGAACTACGGCAATGCAAAATATGTCATTGATCATTGAAGGTTTCATCTGAGCAAATTTTATTTTGTGTAATATTAGTTTCATGAAAGCAACTCTTATCCCAAAAAGTTTCAAATCTGTTTTTAAAAACATGTGTGTTCAATGAAGGTTTTTCGATCAATTAATGTGGCAATCTGCATGCAAAAACAATGTTGAAAAATTCCAGGCTTATTATATTATTGTTTTGAAAAGACAAAAATTGTGTGTTATTACTTATAGCATGTCAAGTGGCACCATAAGAATTTAGAATCTATACATTACCACCTAACCGTTTTTACTGTGAAACTCCATTGAACGGGAGAAAAAAATTGAAAGGTGTACAAAACTTATATCTGCTTCAAGCCGATTGCTTTTATTTTACAGAATATTTTTTTAATTTCTATTAATTACACGATACAATAAAGAAACAAGAACCCACGCTATATGGTATAAGAAAAACACTATCTAGCAAAAACTACAGATCATATATACATTTGAAATAAATAATTCCTGCATTAAATTTTGACATTATCTTTGGTAAATGATGATCAAATTTGTCCCAAGTTTAAGTTAATTCTCAATTCTTTCTGAAGGGGGCATAAAAGAGGGGTATGATGTTTGCATCTTTGATCTTTGTAAAAATTTTTATTTAAGAATAATCAGATTTAGCGCACGATTATTTTGATTTAGGCCAGGTTACCAAATAATTTATGTATTGAACTTAATTTTATAGAAAAAACAACTTTGTTGTAAACACCAAATATGGAGTTTTCCCAAATAGGTTAACCATTTTACAATTTACAAATAGATGATGAGGGTGTTGAGGATCATCATAATGATTCCGAAGGTAAATTTGTTCATCATCATCTGCCGATTCCGATTAAGTGCCTTATGTATTGGTTGTCAAAATTCTTGTTCATTAATATATATTTGAAACCAGGTAATTTAACATCCATACATCGAAATGTTGTCAGGCAATACATTCTCCATTTGTTTTCTGAGAAATCCATATTCAATAATTCCCATTTGCTTCTTTTTTTAAAGACGTCAGCTTTACAATTATATCACTTAAATGGTTTGTAATCTTCTAATTGCAACAAGGGGTACACTATTTACTTTTAGAAAATTTAATTTTAACCATACTTTCAGGAACGGGGTTTCTATTATGGAGTGAATAAAGATCAGCAACGAAATTAATATTTGCCTTGTAAACCACTTTTATAATATTTCATTTTCCCAACAATTGTGATATTTTCGTAATTCCATATATGTGATTTCAAAACCTCTTCAAAATGTTTGAGGAGCTGTTTCTTTTTTTTTTTAATTCAGCCATCCTTAAAGAACCTCCTTCCAGAACATATCAGGTGAATTCCTACACATTCTTTGTAAAATTTGAACCCCCTTTCCAAATCTAATATATTCATTTATATGATATTTAGGAGAGTAGAGAGCTCGTCTGTGGTCTTCCCGGTGGGGGAAAAGTAGAGACCGTATTGCGGTCCTCCCTTGTCCGTTAAATGCTCGCAGTGAAGCAATCCGACACCACCCCAAAACTGTTTCCAACAAAAAATTCATGTCCTCAAAGTTACCCATATCATGACTAGACCCCAATCGCAGACATCTAAGTCTGTCGTGACTATAGGGGCATTGAATGTGAAAGGGTTTTTATAGTGCCAAAAGTGAGATCATGCTGATATGTGAACAACCTCCAATGCGATGTCCTATGTTGCAGGAAAGCCACAGAGGAATCGAAAACCATCGCCCAACCATACCAGGAAGGGTCTAAGAGAAACTAGGTCTGATTTCAAGTAAATTTGATGGAGAGGCACTTTTGAAAATTCCATCCCAACCCCTTTAATCAGTACATCAGTCGATTGTTGACGATTTTTCTGAAAAGGTAGTGCATCTTATAGAATTAAAGTTTGAACACAAGCTGTGTCCCGCATGATAGTAATTGGTTGTGGGCTACAATCCGGGAAAAAAGTTGTTAGAACACTAATCACACAGTGTTAAAATATACGTCTATTTTACAATGTAGTTGTTTTTGACTGATGTCAAGTTTTAAATGAAGGCGAGAACTTGTCTCTCAAACCTACCCTTCCCCACCCCCTATCAGTCAATGTTGGGAGAGGTGACAAGGATGTTGAGTACATGAGGTGGCTCAACATTGAATAGGGGAGAGAGGGGGAACATTTTTCAAAGAGAAGTATATTATGTTCTAACCATTTTTTCCCGGATTGTAGTTTCATCATCTGTGAGTGAGACATGTCCTGGTATGACAAAAGGTTTGAATTCTTCACTCACTTCTCCCACTTGTTTTGACATGTTCATTTTGGCCTTTGTTTTGTTATGCCTTTCTGGTACTATACATGCATTAGGTTTCCCATGTAGTTTCCAACACTGTGAAACAAGGTGACATTTCTTTTTGCAATAAGTACAAGTTGGTAGTGGATGGTCAGACTTAGAGGCCCTCCCTGAACTTGATTCAGATTTTCACTAGTCTTTGTACTAGTATCTGATTTTGGTTTTCCCCCATTTTGTGTAGGTGGGGGGATGGTTTATTCTGCCACGGTTTTCTGTGGAAATTTGACTTGGCCGAGGTATAGATTAATTTATGCGTGAGTGCATAATCATCTGCGATTGTTGCTGCCTTCTCTATCGTTTCAATTTTACTAGTCTCAACAAGGTGAATCTTGATATCAGCATGTACACATTGTTTAAATTCCTCTATCAATATCAATTGTCTCAAACTCTTAAAATCTTCATTCACCTCCTTAGCAGTTAACCAACGATCAAGCAACTGTTCTTTAGTGCAAATTCTACATGTGCCTGGTTCGGTGTCTTTTTGGTACCCCTGAATTTCTGTCTATAGGCCTCAGGCACTAGCTCATAGGCTTTCAGTATGGCCTGTTTAACTTTATCATAATCAGCACTTGCCTCAATAGCCATGGCAGAGTATGCCTCACTGGCTTTGCCTATGAAGCTCTATGAGAACACTCTGTAGTAACAAAGTCCAACTTTGTTTTGGCCATTTTAATTTTGTGGCAATTTTCTCGAAATGCATGAAATATTTATCCACTTCGCTTTCCTGAAATTTGGGTACATGTTACATCAAAACCAGACTCAGTAGAAGATTCACTCTTTTCTTTTTGTTGCTACTCTAATTTCTTAGTTTCAATTTGCATTTCTATTTCTTTCTGTCTCACCTCTGCTTGTATATTTTGAGTCTCCATTTTTTCTTGAGATTGTATCTTTTCTTTCTCTATTTCTATTTGTACTCTTTCCCTATCTTGTGATTGAATTTTCTCTTTCTCTATTCTTTCCCTTTCTTGTGATTCTATTTTCATTTTCTCTAACTCTAATTTCTCTTCTTTCTCTGCTTGAATTTTCATTTGTTCTACTTTCAGTGCTAAATGTTCATCCTCTACTGGGACAACTTTTCCAAAAATGATTGATCCCAAACTTCATCGTCTACCTATGTTTGGATGATCAAGTACGTGATAATTTGTTTCCTATTTATTGACTTACCACCTGCCTCAATTAATTTTGAAATTTCCAAAAGATCTACCTTTCTTAATTGGTCAAACACATCCCAGTCAGGCTTCTTCACAAACCTTTGAGCATTAAATGCCATTGTGATTCAAATACTGTATACAATGTTATTTGCAAAGAATTGAAAATAACAAAATTTGGACAAGACCAAATGATATACAGTTCACAGAATTTTCTAAAACAATTTGTTTCGCTACAAAAATTTCTACGAATTTGTTTCCCGGACGAGCCCCCAATTTTCTGTTACGGGACATACCCAAGGTCAGAAAAGCAACCTCCCGTGGTTCATAAAACAAAATTCACAATGACTATTTGTAAGAAGATTGACTTGACCAAGATGTAAATTCAAAACAATGATTTGAATACATAAATTAAATCTGATCAATCATCAATCATAAAATATACACAATATTAACAATGCACAAAATTGTTGGCACTAGATGGCCAAAACATGTCCAGTTGGCGTGGACGGGGTACAGACGTGTCCACTTGATAAGTCCAGAACGATATTTTTACCAGTTCTATGGATTCACTCACCCTCATTGATACTGAAATCTCACTGTAGCTGTCACATCTTATGCGAGCCATTCCAGTGTTGGACAAACTTGAAGGACACTCTAGACATTTGTTTAATTATTCCCATTAAGTTAAATTATAGATTTTCGATTGGAGAAATGTCATATTTTCAGCAAAGTCAAGCAAATCCTCGGTTAAACAATATCTTTATGAATTGGTATTCAACTGGGGGTAAATTGTTTGCCAGCCTCGACAACCAATCAGGCTTGGCTTGTATTCCTGAACAATATGGGGCTCCTACTGCAAAAGGTCATACATAGCTATTTTGGCAAAAATCCACGTAGCCTAGCACCCTTGGCCTTGCCCTTGTGCAGGTTGCAGTCTCCTTCATGCATGGAATGGTGTCCTTTGTGGCTTCTGTGCAATGTCCTTCTTCATGATACCGTATGAGTTAGAAGATTCACTTTAAATATGGCGACACTCAGCGGTCTTGGAAATGGATCACATACCGCCAATTGGAATATTCTAAGGCCTCTATCACAATTTCCCAGTGCCTTTCACAAGGCTCCTTTTTTTAGGGTGGCAATCTGGGGTGTCAGAAAACTGAAGGGTTTATCTGCCCCCTTCACGTAAATAGCAGCACTATCACTTTTGGTCTCAGATAAAGCTCTTTGGTGTGTGTCAATTCAATAGAGTATTGACGTTTCTAGGTGAACCACCATGTCGAGCAATGAGACTATTTGTTGATCGCAAAGATCTCAAATTTAATCCCAAATCAGCAACAACAGCAACATCTCATAGCTTCCAGTCTTCAGCTATGCTTCATGATAGCGACAATTTTTCACGTAGTTCTGACACGATTGGTACTTATGAGCAAATGTGGTCAAATTATTGATGGAAAGCAGCAGCATCGGTGGATATCAGGTCAAACGTGCGATTGCTCAGATTGCAACATATTCAACTCATTGGCTGAATCGACACAGGGCAGAGATGTGGTGATCATTGGAGAGCCAGAATATACCCCACATGAGAGAGTAGATACAATAGATTAGATAAGATCCATTCCGATTTCAACGACCCAACGTAAGTGGCCACCGGAGAGCACCGTTGAAATTTTTAAATTTTTGCCCACGCACCTCCATTTTAATGAGGCTATTGCGCCACTGCCACTGCCCTTGTGAACATCTCATAATTCGAAACAGGTCATCGAAACTTTTAAATAGTGATTTTTACATCATAGTTTGATTTGTTTCTCGATGTGTGGAAAAGGTGCAATTTCGGTTATTTTTGCTACGTTTCAACTTTGATTTTGACCACAACATGTGACCTTGACCTACAATCATGAAACGATGCCAGAAATGGATTTCCCGCACCCCAAAACCCATCTTGGATTTCACGATGAAACTTGACCTCTAATCATGAACATTATGTCAGAAATGGATTCCCCGCACCCAATACCCATAAAACGAGGTATTACACATACATAAGTGGCGAGTAGTAGAAAATAGAGATTTTCAATATGGCCGCCGGCTGCCCATCCATTTGATTTTCAATTCGCAGCGGTTTTTCGAAAAAACCACCTGTGTGATTTTTAAAGGTAAATGTCAATATACCCAAGAAGTCCAGTTTCAAATCTCTTGCGGATGAGTTGTAAGTGGGGTTCTAAGCAGGGGCTGGACTATCAGTAGCGAAATTAAAACCTCTATCCAGCGCCCGCAGCCGAGATGCTGTTCACCATGTAGCGCCAAATGTTCACGTCCTTTATTACGTCGAGGATGTCAGATGTATCCTTTTGGATGTCTCGAGCAATCACATTGATGTAGCCCCCTGTTTGGCCATGGTAACCTCCAACATATGACGTCTGAGACTACTTGGTCAACCGCACGATGACAGTGACCGGCAACAGAAGATGAGATTGGAGGAATATCTCCATGTATCTTCAGATCTGTGCTTTGTTCATGTGCCCAGGCCAGGGCATGTTTTGTACTCGCACAAAAAGCATGGTGCAGGTGCCAATCCAATCTATCCTGTAGCTCCAGGTCTGAGATCCATACAACAGGATATACTCTACACAGGCTCTAAAGAACTTCAGCTTGGTTGAATTGGAGATACCAGATTGCCATAAGTGGTGTAGTTTATTGCAGGCATTCCAAGTTTGTCCTCTGCGTGACAGGAAGTCTTTCTTGCTGTCGGCAACATAGGACCCCAGGTACTTGAAGTCCCTGACCTCTTTGAGTTGGGTACTGTCTGTAGTGCAGGTTGGTGATTATCTTCCTCGTTGACCGTCATATATTCCGTCTTCTTATCATTAACATGTACGCCGACTTCGTCTGCAACATTCTCAAGTGATGTTAGTAGATCTCGTGCACCACATATCAGATGTTAGAGGTAGATCATCTGCATAGTCAAGGGCTGTGAGATGCCGACTTTGGTGACGTCTAGAACGCTTGGATTTGTTGATGAGCCCCTTATCGTTCATGACGTCAAGACTGTCTGAGGATGTAATCAACCACGACTATAAAGAGATAGGGAGCAATAGTATCTCCTTGAGGGATTCCAGTAGTTGTTAGGAACTCCTTTGTAGGCCCATTCATGGTCTGCAAAAAGTTAGATGGGTTATCATACATGATGGCAAGTACTTTGACAGTCTCGTCTGGGACATCATAGTTGGTAAGAATATGCAGCATTACATACCTGTTGACACTGTTTACACTTCACAAATTTGGGATAATTTCCCCCAAAGTGTTAGCCCGACGCTTCTGTTTAGCATGAAAACACATATGACTGCAAGCATCAAGAAGCGTAGCAGACATATAAGATATTAAGGTAGACATAATACTTATTTTTGTAGTATATAGGGCGTTTGACCGCGAGTATACATTTCAATACATTCTTTATTACTCATGCATAATGTGAAAATTTTACCAAATTTTCCCCGTTAATTTATCCACTTTCCTATCTCAAAATGCTCAAGAATGGCAAAATTGCATCATCAAGATCTGGATCGGTAGGTCAATTTCCCCCAGCACCATCAAAACATTTTGTGCAGACTCTTTTGCAAGGTCATATTGGCCTACCGTTGGAATAATTCTGCTTTTGCCTTTGAAGCATAGATGTTCGTTTTGTGGTTCTAAAAGTGGATATTTGCGCGTTTTGCGATAGACAAAAACTTTGTTTTGTGAATATTGCTTCCCGGACTGTTATTTACCACTACTGCTGAATTTATTCCTTATCAAGAGACCTAGAGACCCTTACCTAGGGAAAGGAATTTATTGCACTTAGTGTCGTCTTACATGCTTAAGCTGTTCCTGGACAACGTTTGAGTATCTTCAGGATTACTTCAAAGGGAAGGCTACATGGCAGGCTCAATGTTTGAGCCTGCCATTGAAGGCTTGTTGTCGTGGAACTTAAAAGCTACAAGCTATCGTTTTTAAATCTTTGATATAAGTGTATCAGCGCGTCATAGTTGAAGCTATTGAAGTTGGACATTATAAGTAATCTCAACATGGATGTCACTTCTAGATAGAATGAGCTGTATTGTTGTATTTTTTAAGGACCAGTAATATTTGTGTTGAATATGGTTGATGTAATTATGTTTTAGACATTACAAATTCCATTTCCGATCAACAAAAGTAAATGCATTGTTGTTCTGTTTCTAAAAAAATCAAAATAGTACAATCGTGTGTGCACTAGGCTCATATTGTTGTGCTCTAAAGGCTATTCTGGCCTTGGTGTTCCCTGAATATCATAACACATTAATAATCAACAAATGATATCGGATCAGTCAATAAGGATTCGATTAACAGAAGAATGACTTTCATTGACTGGCAAATTTCGAAAAGGCTGGATAGTACGGTCTTTCGCCGATTCACGTCCCCAGTGTTTGCTTCAACTTTCTCTGTTGACACCGACAAAATATTTTTTTCTTCATTTTGTTGCGCAGGAGTGAAAAACGAATAAAACACAGGATGACGATAGATAAAGGTTTTCGGCGATCGGTCGACTTTTGCGATCGATTGCCGTCTATAGACTTCAAACAGCCACCAAATTCATTATAAACCTCAACAACTCTCTTACACACAAATCACGTTTGTGCTTCCTCACATCCGTCCACTATACGCATTAATATTTGAATTTGGTGGCTGGTTTGAAGAAGTCTACAGGACGGCAGTCGGTAGCAAAAGTCGACCGATCGCCCGCTCAGTGTAAAAAGCCTTATTATCCCAGCTATACGAACCGTTTAAATGATATTTATCCGTTTTATGTATCAATCACGTTTAAGGCATTAAGATGTTTACAGGCGCTGGTGCGCTTTAGGTGGATTTTTACATGTAACAGTTTTCCGCAAAGATCGTAAAGTTAACTGAAATGTGTGCGTGCAAACATTTAACTCCAATATGTGTTATTGTGGCCATTTGCCTCTCCCCGTGTTTCCTCCAAAGAACAAATGGTTCACCAAAAGAAACTTTATAGACAATTGTGTTTGCCGAAATAAAGAGAAAAAGAAGCATACTGTATGAATGGCAAGAACATTAATGCATAAATAAAGCGGCGCGTGCGTGTGGTTTCAACTCAGGCGAGAAAGGGAAAATCGTGACTCAGGCGCACACCCCTCTCACGCCTTTGACGGTCTTCTTCTAATTCAATCTTTGCGCCCATGCGTAAGCGCCGTGCTCCCACACCTGGTGGCCCATTGGTTTGTTTTAGGAACCACGGGGAGACTGTCTCACCCTGACACCTGAGTTATTAACGCATCGCCTAACCCTTAACTCTTTGCACGCGGTGGCCGAATCACATCATGAAATATAAACCAACCATGCCTCTCCAAAGGACCTGTCACAAGCCACTGGCCCAAGACTAAAGGCATTTTGGGGCTCATTTGATTGCATTTACCCTATACTGGTTTCAATAATAGGTCTATTTCTCTATGTTGATGGAAATCCGAACTATATTTGTAAATTCCCTAAGCGTGCTTCTTGAGTATGCGTATTTTACTATCTGAGCAAAAATACCCGGATGTTGGCCCCTTTCAAAATGTAGTTCGGGCGGTTATGCGCAAATCTTCTATTTATATTTTGTCTTAAATTGCCATTAGTAGTATTATTATTATAGATAGAAAAAAACAGCTTGCAAGATTTCAGGATAGTAAAAGAACCCTATGGTTATGATTATTCTGCTCGGTTGAAAGTTACACGCGACATGAACCATGCGACAAAAGGCCCACGCAGTTTAATGTACGGAACACAGGTGCATTTGAACTGACGACAGTAAATTGCATTGTTAACTTTCTTTGAAAAGTATCTTTCTCCTTATCTTGTTACAAACAATAACGTAATTAAAGCTATGTCCCGGAATCATAGCACGTGCCCCCCATCTATCTAGCCCGCGAGTCTTATGCATTCCTCCAGCAATTTAATTTTGTTATTGTTTGTTATCAATTTACCATCCAAAATATTTAACCTTACATTTTGATAGAAAACCAGAATTAAGTCAGCCAAAGAAACATTGTGAGTGCATGTTACGAACAGCACTGTTTTGAACTGATCAATAATAGAACTTAATTAATCAGCTGTGAAAATGTAAGAATTTCATTGGGATGATGCGCAGATTGAACCCAGGTAGTACGCGCTTCGTATTGAAGTTATTTTAGGGGGAAGCGCTCGCGTCATTACGCGTTTTGCTACCTTTCGCTCTCGCCTGCCAAAAGTTGAGTTCTCGTTGCGTATGAAGTTGCGGTCAGCGGGTTGTTCGATTGTTCTCACTGGTGATAGCAGTCCGTTTGTTGTATTAAGGGTTATAGGGGATATTCTTAAACAGCTGTGAAAAAGTAAAGCAATTTTCATTGGTTTATGCCCGGGTTCAATTCGATAATTGAACCAGGAGAACGCGCTGGTATTGAAGTTATTTTTGGAGAAGAGAGCTCGCGTCATACAGCGTTGTGCTACTTCGCGCGCGCCTGCCAAAGTTTGCGTTTTGTTGCGTATGATCGTTTGCGTTTAAAGGGTTGTTCGATTGTTGTCACTGGGTGGTGACAGGCCTTCCGGTGTATATTAAGCCGTTAAAGCATGCGCAAATTGGGTTAAAGATTGATGACTTTAAATGATGATAAGCTGTTTAAGAAGGAGAATAAAGGTATGATTTTTGGGACAACCGGTACACTCTGTACGACGAATTGAACCGGCGGACTACCATTATTTTTGCGTGAAGAATCGGCCTCGGCCTCGTTTTCACTTAAAATAATGGTATCGCCTTGGGTTCAATCGTCGTAAGAGAGTACCGGTTCCCAAATCATACCTTATTCTCTAAATTGAAGAGAAGAGGCATTTTGCGTACTGCGTTTCATTTTGCGCTGCCACTTACGCACTCGCAGTTAGAGCGTAGGGGATCTTTCTTAGGTGCGAGTGATGCATGCACAGTTCACGCGAGAACATTTTTGCGTTTTTTAGTTGTAGTTTTTGGCATCGTTTCATCGATAATATAATTTTGTTAATCACATCAGGGGCAATCCGAATTGTTTTCATAGATGTGGGGGGGCGGGTGGGTGTCTGTAGGGTACAGTCCCCCCGGATTGCCGACAAACCGCCCATGTAACGACATTAAAACGAATAAACGACGCAAAACATGTTAATGCGGTGTGTCCGCTGAGTGGTGTCTTGCTAGTCCCCTAAAGTTGGTGGTTTTTATGACAGATTCCAAAAAGGGTGAAACAGCTAGAAACGTCTGTTGCCGTTTGCCTTTATACAAGAGTCAATACCCCTTATTCAATTATCCTACATTCTCCGAATTACCTTATTTTATATTCTTGTATAGGCCTATATTTTAAACTGATCTGTTTGCTAATTTGAAAAAAAAAGGTCGCTTGCACTCATACTTGCTACGCATTTCTCTCTCTCTCTCTCTCTCACTCACTCACTCACTTCACTCACTCATCCACTCCACTCACTCACTCAATCACTCACTCACCTCACTCACTCACTCACTCACTCTCCCCTGCAACCACTCATTCATCAACAACCAGGTTTATTGCTTCCTGCTGTCAACAGAGCCCGATCGCTTGCGAATGCGTACTTGGCATGGGTTTGCGCTATTTCCGTTGCGTCATACGCAAGCTATGCTGCGCTTTTGTCCATGCAAACAGGACGCACTTAGAAGGAAAAATGCAATTTTTAGGTCTAATTTCGTCTTTTCTCGAAAAATAAGTCGGTGACACCCAGTTTTTTATTAGTGCGCCGAAAAGATCTTATAAAGGATCTTAACAGAAGTAGAAAAACAAAAATCGTTCGATTGTTTTTATTTTATGCCTGGAAAAAACGGCCAACATTTTACGGTTTTCCCATAGAGCTCTGACAAATTTGAAAATAATACACTTTTTGAACAGCCTATAGCTCAAAAAACGAAGTCGGTGACCCCCATTTTTATTTCAGTTGTCACTACATCAATTAAAATACACATTTTATATCCAAGCATTAAGAACTCGACGAAGCTATTTCCAATTATCCTCTATAACCATTAATCCGTAAAGTATCGCGAAATTGGGTTAAGATGACCTTAAATGATACTTGCTGTTTAAGAAAGAGAAAAAGGTAGATTTTTGGGAACCGTGTGAAAGCAGATATAGTCCGGTGGGAGACATAGCCGGGGCTCCATAGACGAAACGGAATAAAGCGTGGAAACTAATGTTGCGTAAAGAGTCAACTGAATCGATGCCCTATTGTTCACCATTGCTTCCGGACTGTGAGTACGCCGGTCAATGGTTACTTCTACACCGGTTACTATCTTTACGACGAATTGAAATCGCGACCCCAGTATTTTGCGTGGAAGAAATCGCTCTCCGGCCTAGCCTTGGTTTCAATGCGTCGTAAAGAGAGTACCGGTTTGTGAAAGCAGTATTAGTCCGGTGGGAGTGCCACGTCGGGGCTCCATAGACGATACGGAATAAAGCGTGAAACTTAAATGTTGCGTGAAGAAAAGTCAACTGAATCGATTGCCCTATTGTTCACCATTTTCCCAGGACTACGAGTACGGCGGACAATGGTTACTTCTACACCGGTTCCCAAAATCATACCTTTATCTCTAAAATATTAACAGTGATAATTTTGGATAATACCAGAAAAAAGAAATGTGAAATACGATGTAGTAGGTTTAATCATGCAAAGCGCAACGTTTCATTTGATAAATTCTTCGCGTCGTCGTTATTACGATATTAAATAGACAAATAAGTTACAGGCGTTTTCCAAGTTAAGTCACCCCCCCCCCCTCGAATTTGCTTGTTTTTTTCATTAGTTTTGATTCGACTCTATTTGGCGGGAATTTGAGATTGTGGTCAGAGAATATGATGTAAAACTCCTAACTGTTTCAATATGATATTGACACGAGACTTGTAACAAAAAGTGTTTAAAGCTTGAAAATGAAATTTGCTGGGACCCTATACCGGGGCCCCATGTTCTATACCCAGCATGTACCTCCGCCATGCGGCGTGCATGATTAGACGCACTCGGGTGTACATTAAATTATTTGTTTGATTCAATTAGATGAATCGGGCAAAATTATAACATTGCGCGCAATGACGGCTGACAATGCGGACACGTTTGAACGTGATTATTGTCAAGGTGGGAATAAACATACACCACGTACGACTAAAGATGCACGTCCACCAAATTGTAGATAGATTTCTTTTACCTGTTTTATCACTTGCGTTCCCAAGGTGCTCCAACAATGCACCGTGTTCCCGTGTAAAGATAAAATAGAGCAGGTTGGATTTGATAAATAGTGTTTTGGAGTGGAAAGTGGATGGTTAGAATCAACCAAAAGACTAGAGATAAAACAATATAAATTTCGATGTGGGGAGAACTCTTTCAAAGTGATAAAATATTTGGTTAGGTCGGGCGGTTTTTCAAAAAGTATTCAGAAGTTTGTGGAAGCAACCCAAGTTCATGTGGTAATGTAGCCTTTCGTTTAACAGTGTACATACGCACGCCAAGCACACATACACGCACACACACGCACGCACACACACATACACTCACACCACAATCACACACACACACACACACACACACACCCAGCTACTTCCATGGGAGATACTGGTAGGTTTTTGCATTAGACGAAACTTTCTGAATCAAACAAGCGCATGCTGGTGCTGCACATGGGGTGCCGCACAGACCATTTAGGTATTTATCCATTCTAGGTATGTACCATTTTTTACGATTAAAGTTAGATTATAGTACACACATGGACTTATGAGTCTGATTGGTATCCCTGTTTTGTGATATGTTTCTTCGACTGAGTCTATGATCTATTTCCACGCAGTGTGAGCAGGAACGTGAACAATGTTGCATGCAAGCTGGTTCTAGACTATGTACATGTATGCCAGTGTTACAAGCTACTGTGTCAAACAGGAATAAACACAAAGTCACCCTTGTAACATCTCGCGTTAATTCTCGTAAAAGAACTTCTACCGTGATGAACGTTTCATATGGTGCACTAAAATAAGCAGCCCGGGTCCAGACGTGCGTCTGATGTGTCGATTATTTAGAGTTGCTTTGCGAACTACTTCAATCCATGGAACTGACAACGTGGCTTGTGGGAGCATAGCATAAATGCCATAAATACTAGTTGGTATGCTACACACGGCCAGTTGGTTTGAACTTTTGGTCACTCTAATGCACTGCCTCAGTTTCGTCAACATACTTGCGGCTACTCCAGATTGCTCATAATGAAAGAAGGTGACACTACAAACAGATAGTACCTTAACAATCATTTGTAATGCTTTCGGACCTTTATCTTTGAGACACAAATGAGCTGTTGATCGAGTTCAAAAAACCTAATAAAAACACAAAACAAAACAGTCCGGTCTATAGCTTCTACTTATATTCAGGAAGGTGTGTCTATTGGAGAATAGAGAGAAAGTGGATTTCTAAACAATATCAATTAAAAAAGTTACTTTGTTTTAATGGTTTAAAAAGGAAAGTATCGAAAGGACAAAGGATCTTACCTACTTACCGGTGTTCATTTTATACGACTTGTTTTTTTTAGCTCCCGATGATGTTGATAGCTTGGATATTTTGCGGGGCACTGTGGTCACAGTAGGAACAGGACGGTCAAAAACGGGCTTCTGTCAGAATTTTAGCAAGTTCGTCTGTATGCTTCTAACTATTAGAATCCTACCAAAATAGCTCAAAAATTACAACAGAATTCGTATTTGTCTCATTCGCGCCCTTGAATTAAATAGACCATCAGAAAGAATCATGCTTCAGCGCATGGAAGGTCAGTTCTGAATTAACTATTAATTATTTAACGGGCGCAATAAGCGCATTTTCACAAATACCCACTGAAATGGAGAGTGTAGGACTTGCATTGGTTAGGAATATAGCCAATTAGATGGAAAACCTAGTTTAGAGTCAAGTCATTTGGTCATCTCCGTCCTTTATTGTTCCGCTTCATCGAGCACTCTCTGCAAAAAGATATGCCACACTTTGAACAAGTAAATGCTCCCAGTAACTTGCACTTACCACCCTACTTGGGTAGAAGGTGCATGGGTACAAAATGCGCAGAAAAACCATGAAGCCGGATTTTTGATATGGTTCCATGGCAACCATGAGCTGACCAATTAGGGAAATCTATGCCCAGAATTCAAAATTGAAGCCCTAATCAAAAATCCCGGCTTCACGGTTTCACCGCCCTTTGGATGCTTATAATATCTGTGCAAATTTCATGTTGATACGACCGTTCGTGTTGAGTTACGTTCGTTTTCCCGTTTCATAAAAAACCGATTTTCAACCATTTGAGTATTGAGCGAAACGTAATCGAAAAATTAACAAATATTGCCCAAAACAATAACTATTAATTTGGCCCCAGCAATTTGGAAATAATTGGTCATTATTTTAAAATTTTAAAATATAAATTATTACATTTTTTGAGTGCATTTTGGTGCAAACAGGGGATGATCTAAGGGGTTATTACATTAATTTTTAAAAATTAACGTCTAAATTCACTGGGGAGTGATAATAAAGAATACATAAGAAAATGTTATCGAGCTGAAAATTTCGAGTTGGTTTGATGCTTAATGAATTTATTTAATGTTTAATTAATTTTGAAAAAAGCTTGCATAGGTGGTCATAATAATAAAAAAAAATCTATTTGCTAAAAATCACAGGGTGAGCCTTTTAAATTACAAAATGTAACAAAAATGCATCGAACGAGCGAGATTTGCTTGCTATAATCAATCATAAAAATAGAAAAATTAAAATTTGAAAGGAATGTCATATTTTCCTCCAAACCAAAAGCAAATGAAAAGTTGAAAGTTAGTTTAAACTTTCTACCATGCTTATATAATCTCAATTGTGCTAGTAGAATCATTGCTTCAATATGAAAACGTAGACCCCCCCTCTTAATTTTGACAGGATTCACCCACATTGATTCATTTGTCAACCAAAATATTCTAAACAATTTGAATGGATGGGATTACCATATGGATCATGATACACTTAAAAGGCTTGCTGAAACAATGATTATTCTTCATTTCGATTAATGCAGTCCCATGTTTGGTCAAATTGTGAAAAGATGCCAAAAAGCTTCGGAATACGATTGCCAAGAGTCCTCTTATTGTTGATATTAGAACTCCAGTCGATGATAAGATAGATTATCTTCGTTGGCGTAGCTGCAATGGCCGATGAGGAAGGTCTATAGTGTAAATGTGCAAATACAGTTATTGCCAATAAGAAGGCGGAACAACTAAGGTGTTTGATATTGCCTTTTGTATATATAATTATGAACAGAAAGAACGTTTTGAAGAATGTATGTATTAAGGAGCAAATATACCTGTAAGACATTAGAAAATGTTAATTAACATATGTTCGTTATGCGACACCTCGCATCCAAATATTCTTGTATGTGTGATTTATGACTTGTCCATTACAAATTACAAGAACCACTATATAATCCAGTCAAGTAGATAGAAGTTCCAATTATATGTTGATTTAAGTAATTATGGAATATAAGTGTGGAAAGTGTTTTTGCGATAGCTTGTGCTCTTTGGATTGGCTTTCTCAATATCCAACCCCAAACATGCATCTTCAACTGCTTTAAAAAGGGACTTCGGTGAGAAAAATTAAGAAGGTTCGTAGTAGATATGGGTGTGTTGGACCAAACCAGAAAGTCTGAGCATCAGAGGATACTGGGTTGTATGAGTAACTCATGTTATGTTCATCATTTTAGGTTAACTTGCGTGCTCGGCTAGTGACATCATTCATTGTGTGTTTGGCATGCTTTTTGAAAAGCATGCAGGCATTACTTCACACGATTGCTATTGTATGCGTTAGTCTACCAGGCACCTGTCAGACCAATATCTCGAAACAGGTCTATAGAGTGCAATACCTATACATGAGTCCCTCTTTAACGTTGTTATAATCAAGGAACATCATTGTATAACTTTATCACCATAGGAAGAATCATAAAATGCTGTTAATGGGTGGTGCATGCAAAGCCTATCAACAGTTATATCATTCAACACAACCAAGAAGATATGTTTTATAAAAAAAAATGAGAGTGCAAAATTGAATTGGTCCGATTGCGAGAAACATAATTTTGTACTTTTATACTTAAAACTTTTAAGTTTTAAAAACAACACCATTGTAACATTAAATTGGAATTTATCGCATTGAATATTGACCCTTCTGAAGACAATAACAAGTCCTTTGAACTTCATTAAGGTCAATAAAGTGTGAACATTGTCTTTTAAAATGATCAGCAATACTTTGGTCTGTGTTTTAAATAATTAAAGGTGCGCGTTCCGATCGTCTTTGGGACTCCCCTGATTTACCGGAAGTAGTGTCGATTTTGATATCAGATGAAAGGCCGTATTTTCTCATTGTCATTGAGCCCTCAAATCCATTGCCAAGATAGAATAAAAAACAAAAAAGACAAATAAACCTATGATATTGCCTACATGGACTAGGGAAGCAGTCGGAATGGAAATGCAGATATCAGTAGCAGACCCAGAATGGACCAGAATGGCAAGAACTCAAGCCAACATTACACTTGTAAGAAGAGCCGTTCGGACAGATCCAAATGACTGCTTGGTAAAACACGGTGATGGGAATCTTGAAGTCTTTCTTCGACCATATAACACAGCAAGATCTGTTTTTTCTTCTTTTGAGATGGAAAAAAGATGCGCTCTGAAGTAAACTGTATTCACGTTGATTCATGCATTTGCTTACAGGCAAAAGTCAGACCAATTTGATTTTTTTCACTCTCATTTACCCTGTGAAATCTTAGCACTAAATAAGTGTCCCATTTTGGTCGACCAATATTAAATTTTACACAGAACTATATGGATCTTACAAATTCTGCTCTCACATAAAAACGGAGAAATTTGGCGCGAAACTTTACTGATGAAATTTTGGGGTTGGGTTATTTAATCAAGATGAAAACTTTATATAGTTTAAATCTGGTCACCCTCCTTTAACATTTTTGGGATACTCTTTAGTGTCACATAATATGTGATACTGTGGTTGAAGATTATGATATCTTCAGTACCATTGCACAATCCAGATGAAATAATCTTGAATACGGGAATAATTTCAAGTGTGGTCATAGTTGTCCAGCTAATAACCTTGCCTGGTAGCCCATTGGTTTACCGCCGGAGGGTAAATTTCATCATGCATTTTGGCTAATTTTATCAGGTCAAAAAAATCTGTGTTAGTTTGACAAACTTTATTTACGTGCAAACCGATTCGGATATTTAATTTCAAATTTGATTACAAATAAAGATTAATTGAAATGACTATAATAATCTATTTAGATATAAATCACCCGCGTGGAGAATTTGTAGGATTTACCACTAATTGACTGTAATTTTCGTAAATGGAATTACTACCCTTAAATCACACCCACTCGATTCCCCTTTAGCAGTCATTTGCACCATGCATCATGTGACATGGATGGCACAACAGACGTATAGAAAAATCTACACATGAGCCCTCAATAGCAACATTAACAGATATAGGGCATTGGCGCTAAGAAAATGTGCTTGTCTTGAAAATGATTTAGTTTCAATTCTGTTTGAACATGGTAGTTGTATTTTTATAGTCTTAAGTTATTTTATATTACTGTTAGTCAATTGCAGAAGATGATATGGCAATGTATTTTTAATAATGATAACATAGCATAATACGCAGTAATGATTACATCGTGTATAATTCTACTATAGCATCGAGTATATGTTAACTATACCACTTTTTCATGTTATCTACACTGCAAAAAGTGTTTAGAAACGCGGCGCAAAGAAGTGTTTAGGTATTAATATGATTATGTACTAATTGTCACATCGTGCTATCTACCGATGATAGCAGTGTAAAATGCTTCGTAAAATGTAGGCCCCCCTATCAATGTATGGAAAAAGAAGATGTATCTTCAATACGTCTGTTGAAATCGTAGAATTGAGAACTACTACTGAACTTATCAGGAATCATTGAAGGTATTAAACATGTCAAATTACTAAAAGCACCTGATGTCAAATACCTAAACATGTTTGGAATTAAAACATGTTTAGCTATAAGGGGTTTAGATATTAAACATGTTTAGACAAAGTGTTTAGAAACGTGGTGCTAATAAGTGTTTAAATCCTAATGACTGTTTTTGCAGTGTAGTGATGATAGCACTATATGTGTACTAATAGTCTTGCTATCTACTGATGATAGCAGTGGAAAAAGAAGGTTCATCTTCAATACGCCTGTTGAAATCGTAGAATTAAGGCCTTTTACGCTAGGTATACCTTTTAATAGCTCAATCCGTGATTGAGAACTACGGCTTAACATACCAGGAATCATTGAACGATCCCCAATAAGCAAAGCTCTTGAAAGTGGGTTTCATGATTTTGATAGTGTCTTAAACCTGAAAGGCAATGCATCCTTGAACCAGTAGAACTGTGTGACCTTGTGCGATTCCGTTATCTGAATGATCACATACCCGTTGTGCGGTTTGTAAATATGTGGGAGTACATTTTGTAAGTTTTATTGAAAGGAACTCGGCCCTATATACACCGAAATAAGATCGCCTCGATTTGTTCATTAGTGAAAAGAGTGAAGCGAAGGGTTGCAGGTTTACATGTTTTCTGATCTATTGCTGGTTTCGTCATTTTTCGTAAGTTGGAAACTTAACGTGACAGTGCTTTTTATCTATACGGCTCTAACCAAAGGCAATCTATTAAGTGTAAGCGGACTTCCACATATCCCGGGGTTAAATACAGCAGAGGCCCCTAAGCCGATGAATATGGGTCATAACACAAACCATCAAACTATGGATGTGGTCAGTCTAGTTCCAGTTTACCTCAACAAAATGGTGCCATTTCCATTCTTGGAAATTTGACCTACTATATGTGCTTTGAATTATCGGTCATGGTAATAACTAAAATTTGAAGAAGAAACAAGATGAAAGCTATCGGACATGCACCATTAACCTTTCAATATCCCGCAATATAGTAGAAAAGATGACTGCCAAATCTAAACATTCACAACGCGCGCCATCTGAAATGTGTCGAAATTTATACAGCTAACAATGGACTGATTTATCTATTGTGCCTTTTTTTGGACCATTATCAAGTTTTCCATAAGAAACCCTTGTCGTGGAAAAAAATCTCCAGGTACTGAAACTCCCAGGGAAGTTGAAACAACCGTGACCTTTTATGATGATCAATATAAGAATGGTTGTATTGTTCACTTTCACGCCATTATTCCTTTGAAGGTCACAATATACCTCACTGTCGGTGCCCGTCTCCTGACTATATCAACTCACACCATTAAGAATAAGTCAATAAACAGTTATAAATATTAATTCAAATGAACGATCAAATAGTGATGTGAATTCAAAATATTACAATGCCATCATTTTATTGTTTATTACACTCATTCAAATGGTCCTATTAGCAACAGTTTTTCCGGAAGGTGATGCACAAGATATTCCATTGCGATCGTAATTCTTGTTTCTCTGCTTGCTTGCTCTTTTGTAATAATTTTTGTTACTGTTAAATAAGGTTTACGATCATCTTATACAGGGGCGGATCCAGGACTTGAAAAACGTCAAAATTACCGGGGGGCTGGAAGGCTGAAAGTGTCCAAAATGGGCTGATTTTGCAAATTTTGCAGAATTACCGGGAGGCGCGCGCCCCCTCCGCCCCCTAGATCCGCGCCTGTTATAGTTCGTGGTTACAACAGTGATGGAAACTTTATTATACGCCTGACTCCAAACGTTTTATCATCAGGACTGCTATTTTGTAAAACTCTGTCCCCTGCATCCAACCGCAATAAAAGAAAAAGGATAATAATGTGCTATATAAAATATATGCCGGAAATACGTTCAATTAGCGTAAAAATAGCATACAATAATAAAATGCTTTAATTCTGCACTAATATTAGCGACTAATTGAGTTTTCAATCAATGAAATTATACTGGTAGCTGCTGATTATTTACAACCATAATGTAACAAAGGTTGTTGCTGTTTTATTCAAGGTGTATTTAATGTATTCCCTGGTATTTGGTGTGAGTATATAGGTCCTAATAACAACAGGCGTGGTATGTTGTGGACAAAGTTACACTTCCAGCGGCGTTCTTCTTCTTCTTCTCTGCATGCAGTGGTAAAACGTTCTCTTTGTCATCTTCGTTGTTATCGACGCACATTATCGAAGTCAACATCACCGTATTCTACTTCGTCAACAAACGATGGTTAGATTGAATGCGATTAAAAGAAACACACATACTCATGCACAGAAACAAATAAGCCCACAAACGGACGCAAACATTCTAACATTCAAGAAGCTAGGTGTGCATTGATTTTGTCAATTAACATCAACATATCATATCCAGACATCAAATAGTCATGTCATTTAAATTATTTATAAACTGAATATTTAAAATACAGAAAAGCTTGAATTTACTTCAGGTATATGCAAGCTGTATTTGGGTGCAACACTTTTTGTACTTAAGCCTTTGCGTAATGCGCGTTTTATTGGCAAGGACGCTCGTGTACGTTGTATTTTGCAACTCAAGAACTAACAGTATATCACTGCACTCGGTAATCTTCCGTAGCGCATTTTGCCACTTCTTGTGGGTGATCGGCTCTTTCACTTTTACCAATATACTGCTGAAAACAAGTTTCAATTATTGACCTATGCCAACTTATTCCCAGTTCAAAGTTCACCGATGACTTCTATTTTATAGCATAATTGAAAACTTGCTGATACAATCGTGACAGACTAACAAGGAACCCTGGATTACTGAACCTTTTCCTGTTCTTTTTCAGTCAGTTCGTATTATTAATACTCTTCTATACTTTGACAGTGCTTTATGATTTTATCAATATACTCATGCACGGTTGCCTTTGAATACAATTCGTTCCACGCACACGTGTGTCCACGATTTTTTCCTCATACTTTGCGAAAGGAATTGTTATATCAACTGTATGTTGTGTTGTTAAGTGTATAGTAAAATTTTTATATCTCGCGTGATGTCTGCACAACTATAATATATTTTTTTAATACTTTAATCCCTGTTCCTGTAATAATAATAATAATTAATGATAATAATAAGTATGAGCAGCATCAGCAGCAGTACTAGTATCATTATTGCCATCTTCTTCATGTTTTAATTCTGTTTCTGGGGAGCCTTTTACTTTCTTCAATTTCGAGAAAATGTTTGGCGTCCTTGACACTTCAGAACATGATAGCTGCATTTCCTTTCTTTTTCTTTGCATGAAGTTTTATATCCACAGGTGTAAATTCCAAGAAACTGATCCCAATTTTGCTGCTTTTTCTGAATTTGGTCAAAATTAAAAGGAACACGGAATACAAATTTGCTGAAAGCAATTTGAAGATTAATATGCATTTTAAAAAGTAGACCCCTTGACCTTGATTGATTTCCTTATTCTTGTATGCAAATTTTGGGATTTATGTCTACCATGACTTCTTCAAATGACGTGAGCTTGTGTGTGAGTGATGTGCTTTTGATGGTATGTTAGAGTTGTCCTTGTGGTGTCTATGCGCCACAAAGGGAGTTGGAAGTACTCTAAGTCACTGGATAACGACCAAACACTAACTTATTTACAAGAGGATAACACGTTACTGTATCAACGGTGAAACTGGCAATGATGAATGAACCAGAGC